>PNEQ01007471.1:0-48264 GCA_003012365.1 Medauroidea extradentata | reverse complement strand
GACACAGGAGTAATTGTGTGCATAACTAATTGTGTTGTGAGAGTTCTAGTTGATTACTGTTTTGTGTATTTCGTAGCTTTGTGAGTTATTAAATCCAGTACTTAATTTAACTCTTTTATTTGTAATTATAAGACCTCTATCCCAAAGAACTCATGGGAATTGCCCACATATAAAGTTTGTGTTCCTCAAACTTGTAACAATATTGATAGGATGTGCAGAGTTCGAGTTGTATTCTGACTGCAGACTAGACTGCAATTTGTTGTGTGTTCACTCAATATCTCTCATTGCCCGACAGTTTCGTAGCCTGCCACAGATTTCCTATTTATAGGGACCCTGGTTTTTCGCGATAAGAATTTTGCCCCACTTTGTTTCAGTGCCTTACATGCACATCTGCAATTATGCTTCGTGGTCAGTGATAGGATATTTTAACTCTCTCGAGCCTTGGGATTCTACCGGCAAATCACAGCCGTGAGGTGCTGCAGAGACTTTATTGTAATTGGCTCAGAAAAATGATATACGACTCTTCATATAAACACGCTGCCAATACTCATACAGCAGAATTGCAGATGTGCACGTAAGGCACTGAAACAAAGTGGGGCAAAATTCTTTTCGCAAAAAGCAAAGGTCGCTACCTATTTAGCAGCTTGAAGTTCACCGGTATAGTGACCAGTATCTTTGTGTCAACTTAAAAAAATTACACGAACCTACAGTTGTCTGAATGCTGGTTTTGCACTCAAAAGAATGCGCGAATGGCTTAGGTCTCTTAATAGTCAGTGGACGTTACATTTTTTTACGTTCGAGGCACGGAATCGGGAATGAATGCAAGTCGATCATAACACGTCCGTCAAACACCTCATCGCCTCTAGGCGCGAAGAACTAAATTAACACACAGTGTTTCCGCAGAAACTTTTTCAGTGGGACTTCAATCGATGACCCTATTATTTTACTTGTGGAAAGTATGAGGTAAAGTCCAATGCAGGTTTGTACAATTTATTTTTCCTATTACGGTTGATATTTTCTCAGCTATAGCAACGTGAAGAAGTAATTTTTAGCACATTTGAGAAACTTGGAAATCTTGATTTTAACTAGCGGACGTAATTTTTAAAACCATAGGGACACAGTTTGAAGTGTGTCTTATTTTTGTAGATAAACGCGTTGGAAACATTTTTAATAGTTACACAAGAAAAAACACATTCCGTACCATCTCACGCACCAGGCCCACTAACTCTTAAGCATCAGATATATTGAACACTTAAAAGCCGTATCTTTAGAAAAGTAAAATTTTACTGTAGTTATACAATACAGATTGTACGGGTCGATTACTCGCCGGATTGATAAAAAAAACCTATATGGCATCGTAGTCCCTCGGCCGCTCGGGGGAAAACCACTCCCATCTGCATGCAGGCAGGTTTCCCTGAGCTCGGGCGAATAAAAAGTTATCTACGTGTACAGCTTCCTCCCCCCCCCCCAAAAAAAAAATTCGTCGACCACGTACCAAGTCAGACACGGCACAGCGGAAAGTCGAAACAAAATAAGTGTAATGATAATGTCGGAAGAATGGAGTCTACCTTTCACTCCCATCTCCCGCGTATTTTCCCTCTCTTCCACAGCATGTATGAAATAGTGTTAGTTTTATAGACATCACTTGACAGTACAGTTTCCTCTCAAGAAAGAAATATATCAGCCAATTTTCCCATTATGACATTTCAAAGTCAAAATTAGCATGTTTTTACTTCATTGACCCGTCAGAAAACCAACAGACATAATGAAACGAAATAATTCACAGTGACTCTAGATTTCATTGGCTACAGCCGACTTGAAGCATATTGTAACCCACTTAAAAAATTTTGTTTATTAAAAAAATTACTAAAAGCAACAAAAAAACCAAGTTTTAGAAAAAAAATTCATATAAGTACAAAAAAATCCATTGCAATGGATATGAATATACATCAAGCTGTAGCCTGCAGAATGTAGTTTCACAGTAAATAATTTCGTCTTATTATGTTTATTGGTTTTCATGGGATATTTGAAGTAACTACATGCAAAATTTCGACTTTGAAATGGCATTATGAGAGAACTGGCAAGGCAATTTTTTATTTTTGTAAGAGAAAAATGAACTCCTCAAATCTACAAAACTAACACTATTTCATACAAGTATAAAGTTATAATTTTTCCCCACTTTAACATCCTTAAGGATAGGTTTAGCCTAACTTCAACATAAATAAGTTATTTGTTTAGTGATGGGTAGGGACCGTAATTTTTGGTGAAAAGATGTCTGCACCTGTTTGCTTCAGTGCTTAGTGTGCACATGTGCGGCTCTGCTTCACGGTCAGTGATTGGCTGAATTTAACTATCATTAGGGTCCCGTGATTTTCACGAAAATAATTTTGCAACAATTTGTTTCAGTGTCTCACGTGCACATCTGCATCTCTGCTTCATGCTTAGTAATTGTATGTTTTAACTCTCACTCGTCTTAGGGTCACAGATATGTGCAAGGTGTCGTAATAACATTGTTCTCATTGGTGCTGTCAAATAAAAGACGTCTCTACACAACAACACGCTGACAATAACCTTGAAAATGAGCTGCAGGTGTGAACATAAAGCACTGAAACAAGTTGTTGCAAAATTTTTTCGCCAAAAATTGGAGTCCCTGTAGTGATAGGGTCACGCGGTTTCGCGAAGAATAAAATTTATGAATCGTATTTCAAACCACTTAAGTCGACATTTACTTCAGTGTAGAGTTCTTGTGAGTCTTTGACGTTCTACCTGCGAAATACAGACGTTTTGATTGGCTTAGTCAAATGACAAATTTTCACTCGCAGACACGTGAGGCCGATAAGTAGAGCATTTCTTCCAACCGAGTTATTCCTATCTTGACTTTCTGAACATCTGTATTCATTTTTCACTGGAGTATTGTTGACTGTTTGTCTGTCATATATATCTGTATTTGTTATGCCAGCACACTTAATTAATTCGTATTTTTTTCGTATTTACACCCAGTCGGACCAGGTAATCGAACCCAGTTCCTCTCGTACCGTAAATAGGGCGCGGCCGACTACACTATGTACGGAGAGGCTCGTGCCCAACGAACTCACATACTGTGCTCGGGTACATGCAGTGCAGTGAAATCTACTCTGCAGTTCGTTTAACCCGCGAAATTTTCCTGTCCCTACCTACTTGTAGGGACCCGGAAATTTTGCGATCTAATTTGAGGAGACGTTAGATTTCAAACTCTTGTATGTATTAATTTCTTTCGCGATTGAATAGCTGTTGATGAAACTTTTCCTTGAGGATTGTGAACCAATAGCAGACCTGCATGAAAACACTCACTGACTGCCGCGCTACCTTGTCACATGTAGAACTGTCCACTCACTGGAGCAGCAGACAATGTACAAGTATCTGAGGACAAAGTGTACACAGGACTGTGGAGTCCAGCCGGCTAGGTGTTGAACCCGCGAAATTTATTGGTCCTCTGCCCATATGTTTGTGTTGGCACACTCTTATGTCAGGCTGAACGCCAAGAATGTACGTACTTCAGCATCACATCTGGGATTAGACGACAGATGTTTTGACACGTATTTGACAACTGCAAGTCAGTCATATATGTAAGTAAATAATTCGTGGGACTATCACGCTCTACCACAGACTAAATATTAATGCAGACGTGAAATGACGTGGCGGCGCTTTTGATACTGGCGAACTTCACCGCTTATTGGCTGCCCGAATTTGTTAATACAAGCCCCGTGTCTGTTGGGCTCCTGCATGTTACTGCAGGTTTCCAATTGGCCCGTCTACCAGCTAGCAGGGCAGCGGTCTTACGCTGATTGGCCGTAGGCGTATCCGCCATGTTGCTGGCCAGGGAAGCCATTTTGCTAGCGTGTGTGACTGAGTTCGCTGTCCTATCGGCTATTTCACTTCTGTATTCCTAAATATTCTGTGGCTCTACCCTAGGGCCGAATTTAGTATAACGTCGGAGTCTTGAATGTGGCAACGTTACATCGGTGACCTGCTGCTTGTCACTTCTTGGCTGGCCTAGTCTGGGTAGTGTATCTAGGCGGAGCTTAAGTTGCGAAGTTTTTTTCCCTAAGATCACCCTTTTCTTGGTTATTTATATAGAGACCGGAAAAATTCGCTGGTTCACTGACATGTAGGCTAGCCTCCAGGAATATCTATGTATTCAAGCAGACAACAGCTGTTCATTGGCTGCTCGCTGACACAGTGATATCACGTTATTGGGGTTGCATTTAGTTGATTCTTTATTATTGACTCAGCACCCTCAGAAGGTGTCAAAAAATTCAAAGCCCAATGGCGAAAGTGACACAAACTTAGAGATATTTGAATTCTAGCTTGTGCCTACACCGAAAACGTGAATTTTTCTGTTCGCTTATAGTCATTTACTTCAAGATTCTTACGAATTTCAACAGAATATATTAGCGTTAACTTATATATAAGGACTCTGATGATTCACGGTATTGGCTCAGAATCAAGCTAGCTTGGCAGGTGGTGTCGTCCTTAGACAGGTTTAGTTTTACAGCACGAGTGGTAGAGTAGTACGTGCGGTACGCCGCTCTATCTCTGCCAGCACACCGGCTGAAACATATCTTCGGTATTTTAACTGCTGTCGTTAATATCTCGTCGACACTTCAAGGAGAAACCGATACTTACGACAAACGACTTCCCTCCGGCCGGATGACATCACAGTGGATGGCGTATGTGTCACCAAGGCAATGAAGTAGGGCCTCTGATTTGTGGTGAAAATAATTTTGTACCAGATTTTCTTCTTTCAGTGCTTTACGTTCACGTGTGCAGTTCTTCTTCACGGTGATTCGACGTTGTAAACCCCCGGTTCCGGCCACCCAGATTTTTGTTTTACATGTTTTTTCCGTAGTCGCTCCATATGAATGCTGGGATGATTCCATAACACATGCCACGACCAACTCCTCTCTCAGCTCTTGTCATTGAATCAAATTGAGTATCCCGTCTCTAATGAACTCGTTGTGTACGAGACGTATGCCCCACTTACCTTACAGACGTGTGGTGTCACGTAACCTTATTCTGATTGACAAGAGACATGCAAAATTCGAGTTATTTTCTGACAGCTTGCTAGATTCCAAGTGACTGTATGCTCGTGTGACGTATCCCGCTGGCCGATATTGTCGTGACTTGCCGCGAACGATGCTGACACGGTAGAGAGCCCATTTGCTACAAAAACGCAACACACGTAAAAGACAACACATAAAAGTTCGTGACCAATTGAATCGCAGATTATGCTCTGTTACGTATAGGAAAGGGAAGTTAAGTCTGCTACTAAATGATAACGCGAATTTAGCATGTCTTTACTGATTGATATGGTGAAATCTCTGACGTCTATGTACAAAGAAATGCTGCTAAAACAACAAAGCAGAGATAAAAATATGTGTACGTAGGACTCTGAAACGAAGTGATGCAAAATACTTTTCATCAAATATAATTGGCTCTGCAAGTACTGTAAGGTATCCGAGTAACGGTGCGAGAATTTCGCGGATTCTTTTGGCCGCAACATAAATTTCTCTGCCCTGTACAAACACTGACCACAATCGGCATTAGGGGCACCTGATTAAAAAAAAAAAAAAAAATAAAATAAAAATTTCCTCAGCTTGTTTTATTGCTTTACGTGCACATCTGCAGCTCTGCTGTGTGGTTGTTGACAGAATGCATTAGTTCAGTGACCGCTCACTCATATGACTGCGCCAATCATAACAAGGTTACAGCAATACCACACATTTGTGATTCGTGGGTGGAACGCCGAGACGCTGAGAGTTAAAATCATCCAATCACTGACCACGATGAATAGCTGTAGCTGTGCACGTAAGGTATTGAAACAAATCGTTGCAAAATTCTTTTCACCAAAAATCACTGGTTCTAATAATGATTTTCCGGTAGTGTTACGAAGTAAGACTGTTAAAGGTTTTTGTGAAGAGTACAAAAATGTTTCCCTGTGTTTGTCGTGTATTTACTCTACTATCAAGAGAACATCCTAGCTGATCTCTCTTCGCCATCCGTGGATTTTAATAGTCCAGAATCTTAAATGTGGCAACGTTGTATTGGTGTCCCGTTGCATGTCACTACTTGACTGCTCTAGTTTGTGCAGCGTATATAGGTGCAGTTTTAGTGGCGTGTACACACCTATACAGGCTAGTACAGCCAATGAGAGACCGGCAGCAGGCCGCCGATGCAATGTTGCCACATTCAAGACTCTTGCCTTCTACTAAAGGAAGTCAAGCGACATGCCCCTGGTACCACTGAGTATTATTATCTCTGTTGAACTGACAGACGCCAAACGGTTTGGTGTTTGCTCTTTCTTTTGCTCTGAAATTGTACTTTAGAACTGTTGTTGTTTATGATATCACCGATTGTTTTCTAGTTTTATTTATTACGTAAATAACCGTGCGTCAATTTACAATATAGGCATCATATAGGGCAATTGCTTGCTCGAATTAATCATAAATAAAGTCGGAAGACAGAAAAAAATAACGGAACCTTTAAATGTCGCTAAATAATATCAGAATACGTTCAACGTCTAGTAAATATTAATATCCTTACTGTTTTTATCAGAACATTTACAAGCCAGAGGTTGTAAAATTCGAAAGTCTTATGAATATAACTCGTAAAAGTTGAAGCTTCACTGGATTAAAGGATAGACTTCACAGATCTCTGTGTGTATACTCAATCAGACATCGACAGTTTATTGACTACTTTGAGACTAGGGACCAGTAAAATTCGCGTAATTTTTTGTGAGATGCTACAAGTTTCACTATCCTGTATAAACCCGAGTAGAATCGGAGTGTTCATTGGGAACAAGTCTTTATTTGATGAAAGTAACATGCGTGTAAACCCTTCACAACCTAAAATATGTTGTTATTGTACTGAAACATAACATTTGTTGTTTGTACTCATGCGACATAAATACTAGAAATAGTCTTGCACTAAAACTTGCTGTACACTTGGCCAAAAATTTCAAAACAAAACTATTTTTTATGTTTGGAATGTTTTTATAGGTCATGTTAGTGTTGTATTAGGTAGAGAAAACTATTCCACAGTTCGCCACATACATAATTAAAAATATTGATTTTATAGTTATGTTGGTTCTGTATTATGGGTGCGATATAACGCTTGCAGTCTAGTCTGCTTTCAGAAAGTATAGTTAATTCTGCATTTTCCTATTTGTGACGGTAGTACACTGGCTATTAATGTAGACACTGAATTTTGGGGTAGAACATTTTTCAACATATTGTTTTGTTGCCTTATGTGCGCATGTTCAACTCTGCTTCACTATTAGTGATTGAAAGTTTTTAACTCTCAACATCTCGAGCTTGTGGAAAAAAAGGGGGGGGGTTATCTGAAAATCACATATTTGTGGTGTAGTTATAACCTGTTTTGATTGGCACAAATACACTCTGCCAATTACCATGCAGAACTACCGATGTGCACGTAAAGCGCAGAATCAAGTTGGTGCAAAACATTTTCACCAAAAATGCACTGGCTCTAACTACGAAACGTAGGCCAGGATTTATTGGCAAGCTCAATGACCCGCAAGCTAGAATCTAATGTCCTGTTTATTCTAGAGCCTGGACGGTTCGTTAATTAGCTATTTCTCTCTGTTAGCAATCTTATTCAGCCCAGAGCAGCCATATTCCGCCTGGACTTGGGTGTCACTGTGTTCAGATCTTATTTTCTCGCATGCCTATTGTTGGCGCATGAATTTATTTCCCCAGTACGTGTCTATTTAAATGTGGTCCAGAGGTAAACAACATATGCAGGAGTTTTCATGCGTTTAAATTCTAGCTTGGCGTAAATGTCTTTTCGCGAAACTTTCCTATCCCTAACGATCGGGCCTGCTAACAATTACTTCTTTATTATTGGCTCTAGTTGGTTTCAGATATGAGAATGTTGGTACGTAATATGATGATAATGACAACAATAATTTGATCGTATCGTCTGCATTTTTTATTGTCTTGTTAGTTGTTTAATTGTTGTGAGTATTGTTGTAAAATGGACGTGTTTGTCATACTGGTTACAAGTTGATCTATGACGGAATTCTGCATGTGCAGACACACACACACGCGCGCGCATATATATATATATATATATATATATATATATATATATATATATATATATATATATATATATACACACACACACACTGATGTTTCAAATTCAAGATTCCTCACATCGTTATTGTGTGAAAGTTTTTAGACATTTTCGATTAAGGCTCTTGTGGTTTAGCAGTAAGATAAACAATACTATAACTGAAGCTGCTAAATTTCTACTCGTCTAGTGACATAACTGAAGGACAGTAGGAAATTTTGTTGTTGAAATTTATCTCATAATGTGGGACTCGGATATCTTAACCGCAGTGCATAAAATCCGTTGAGAATTGTGTCTGATGGATAGTGTTGTGTTTAGATAAATTAATTGTAGCGTATGCGTTGTCTGTTTATGCAAATGAGCTGCCAAAGGAAACGCAAAACTTAGTGAATTGATATGCTGTGCCACTGTTTTGCTTCTTTGTATCAAACTAATTTAGGAGGTGATTTTATCTAAATTCAAAATCATGTGAAAAATAACTTTGTTTTGGATGCACTGTAAACGGGGTATAAAAGCATTAAAAAAACCTATTCGAATTTAAGGTATTAGTACATTCCTGAAGCTCAGACGGTCTCATCTTCTTCTTGAATTAATGAGCGTAGATTCCAAGCCGCCGGCGCAAAACAAAACAAATGACAGTGGGCAGGTGCGCGGAACTGGTCAGGCGACTTTCATGTAACGGCATCCAGGTTTTCAATCGGTGGAAGTCGCCGGTAGTGAGAACATAGCATCGATCATGGTCGCGACACCTTCCTTTTTCTTATTCTTCTTCGCCTTTGGTGAACCAGAGTGAAAGCAAGTGTTTGGTGCTGAGGACGAATCTGGATAAGAGCCATGACATTGCCCAGACGTCCCGGCACATTTACAACACTTGGGGCAAGAGACCTGCAGTTTAATATACAAGGCAGAATATGATCTCGTGAACATTTCAGTTAGCAGAGAAGACGCACTGTCACTAATTTCCTTCCAAATAAACCTCTGTCATGCTGTCGAGTTTTTGCGTTTAACCATAGGATGTTATTTTTATAAACTACTTTATTTGTGTCGAAGGAAAGGTTTTCAATATTTGTAACACTACCAATCCCATGCATGTTAATATATACTTGTGAATTTTTAGGGAACTGAAAAATTCGTGTTGTCCAAGGATAGGAAAATTTAGCGAATTCAATGGCCTGCAGGCTATAGAATCCATTGTACTATACATACTCGAGCTCCGTCTATTCGTTCATTGCCTGCAGTTTCACTTAGTAACAACTAGTGGACAATTGGTCGGGCCTTGAGTATGCACAGGATAGTTAATTCGAACATGCAGGTCATTGAATTCGCGACATTTTTCTGTCCCTAGTGTTGCCTTTTGTGTCAAACTAACTCAAATCACTACAAGTTCGTGACAATTTTGGTATTGGCCATAACTGATTCGACACATCACGAAGGGTTAATAGTAGGGAACCATGATTTTCGCGAAAAGATTTTTGCAACAACTTTTTCTGTGTCTTATGATCACACCTGCAGCTGTGCTTCAAGGTTATTGGCAGAATGCATTAGTGCAGTGACCGCTCACTCATCTGACTGCACCAATCATAACAAGGTTACAGCAACACCACACATCTTTTATTTGTGGGTAGAACGCCGAGACGTTGAGAGTTAAAATCATCCAATTACTAGAGACATGCAAAATTCGCGTTATAATTTGGTAGCAGACTAAACTTCACTTTCCTATACATAACAGAGCATAATCTGCGATTCAATTGGCCACGAACTTTTATGTGTTGTCATCGACGTGTGTTACGTCCTTACATAGATTGGCCTCTCTGCCGTGTAAGCATTCTCCGCGGCAAGTCACGACAATATCGGCCAGCGGGAGACGTAGAACGAGTCTATAGTCACTTGGAGTCTAGTCAGCTGTCAGAAAATAACGCGAATTTTACATGTCTCTACCAATTACTGATCACGATGCACAGCTTCAGACGTGTATATAAGGCACTAAAACAAATTGTTGTAAAATTCTTCTCACCAAAAATCACTGGCTCCAGAGATGAGCTTATAATAAAGAGAAAAATCGAAGCAGGCCTAATCGCTGAGAAAATTTCGCGGGATCTATGATCCGCATACTAGGAACCACGATCCTATGCATGCTCCATCCTCATCTATTCGTTCATTGTTTTTTGTTCCATTTGAGAATCTGGGTAGACTAACGACTTAAGTCAGAAAATGTTGTTTTGAGACAGTCAAGTTTAAAGTTTTTAAAGTCCTAGTAAATTAATTTAGTCACTTTTACATAATGGTCTCTAACTCCATACAGTATTGTCTGAGGGAAACCATTTGTTTATAGTATACAGCAGGACTTCTCAATTAAATGTACCTTTGGGCCACATGCTTCAATTTTATAACTACCAAAAACACTCGGGGGCCAATAGTAAAAAAAAATTGCAGTCAATAATTACAGGCATTTTATGGAATCATTTAATTGAACTTAATGTTAGTCTAACATAGGCCTAAGTCATTGTCATACTCAGAGATATAGACCTAACTATAACTATTAAGAAATAGCCTTTAAATTATTGTAACAAAACATTTTCGCTGATTTCTGACATTTTGATGGCGGCCCAGTAGAAATCTCTCTGCGGGCCGCATCTGGCCCACGGGCCGCCTATTGAGAAGGCCTGGTATATAGAATAAAGTTTGACAAATCTAAATTTACAATTGGTGAACTAACGACTTAAGCTGGCTGAAGTCGTTAGTCAACCCAGGTCTTCAATTAGTAGCAGCTACAAGCCTATAAATTCCGGAGCTTTACACACACGACAGTGAATTCTAACATTGGTCAGTTCATTGTACTCGCGAAATATTTATTTCCCTAGGTCAGCGTGAAGGCAACAAGCAGCTTCTGTTTGCATAAGTACATAGCCTTCGAGGCTAGCTAACTTTCAGTCTGTCTGAAGACAGGAGCAGATGTCAGCTCCAGATACGTCGCGACTAACCATGACCGTCTAAGGCCGAAGTCTTGACTGTGGCAACACTGCATCGGGGGCCTGCTGATTGTCACTTCTTGGCCACCCTAGTCTACGCAACGTGTAAAGATGCAGCTTTAGTGGCGTGTACACGTCTACACTGACTAGGGCAGCCAATGAGCGGCCGGCAGCAGACCTCCTATGCAGCACTGCCACATTCAAGACTCCGGCCTTCTACTAAAGACGGCCATAGACTAGCTCGTGTGAGAGAAATTCCTAAGTTAGGCCGCGGTTACACGGAACTAGTTTAAATTAAACTTGCTAAGCCGTACGTGTGGTCACATGGTGTCTGAAGTAGTTCATATCCTTGCTGCTTCCTATTCAAACTGAACAGGTTGTGAAGGTTCTTCACCTAAACCACAATCTCTATGCCTTGCTGTGATTGGCTTGTTAAACGTCAACAAGCATTGTGCACAAGGTAGCTGACAACCCCGTGTTATGTTGCAGCAGCGGAATTAAGTTATTAAAATATTTTGTTGGTTACGTATAAGTAAAAATAGTTTCGTATTAAAATATGAGCCTTTAAATATATTTGCAACGGAAAAAGAATGTGTGCCATTTCCAGTAATCTTGTATGCATGAAGAAGGCACGTGGTCGTTCGCGGAAAAAGTAACTTTTCGAAAATCCTTGCCACGTTCCACAAAGTGTAATATTGATTTAAATGTTTTGTGTCATGAAGAATTTTTGTCACCACATAACATAAAGCACCAACATATGAGTGTGTTACAAGCTTTGGGACGGGGTAAGTAGAGCTTTCAGACGGTTATGTTTATCGCGACCGACGCATCTTTTAATGTATAAAAAGTGAGTTCAAAAAATATAACCTAAATTTTACGTGTATTCTCTGTTTACCTTTTGTACATAGGTTAAACCAAACATAACCTCAAAACAATATACTGTCGTAACAAAACACAATCGGTTTTGACTGCCACAATAGAGTATTGCGTGTAACCACGCGATTGTGTTCACTTCGGCAGCTATACACTGAACGTGTTTTAAAATGGCTGACTGAACCTCTTTCGGTTATCTACTTCAGGCCGCCGTGTAAACTCTGTGTTTTCGTCGTTGTTTTCTCTAGTCTCGTGTATGTGGTGTCGCGCGGTTGTGTCATCCTGTTATTGTGCTACGTGGCATCCTTAGTTATTGTATGTGCTTATTTGTATTTCATACTGTTTGACTCAGTTCCTCTTGGAATATAGTTAAGTTTAACTGTTTATGTTCTGTAAACAGAGGTTTACTTTGTGACAGCAGGGATGACTTTGTGTCACTCAACATGCTTTACTTTAGGTTATTTGGGCAAGAAATAAGTTTCTCGTTTTGAGTATAACAAAACAAATATTTAAACTACCAGTTTAAGGTTGAAATGAAACATTTATAAAGTTTTTGAACTACAACATTTATTCAGATTGTTCTATCAAAATTTTCTCTTTGACAAAGCATAGGATATATTCTTGGTAAACTACTTGACATAAATAATAATGGCGTTTTTCACTAATTTGTCGCACAGAAACACTGCAAGAGAATTCTTGGAAGCTAACCCATAATTCTATTGCAGTGATTCTACATGATAAATTATTTATGTCAAGCTGTTTGCCAAGAATATATCCTATGCTTTGTCGAAGAGAAAATTTTGGTAAGTCAATTAAAATCAACGTTAAAGCTCAATAACAGAAAATGCAATAAAATGGTCTAACTTCCCCCCTTAAAGACAGAAATATTGGGTGGGGTTCAACGACCTACAGGCTAGAATTCACAGTCCTGTGTACACTTTAGCCTCAGCAGTTTGTACAGTACACTGGCCGTTGTTCAAGTGAATAATCAGTTTCACATCAGGCCAGGTAGCACAATACTCCCTCATTGTTTCATTGCACATTTTTTAATCTTTAGAGAAAATACAAGTTTGTGTCTAAAAACCGTGATTCGATTACAAAATAAAGTGTCACGTACACATGTTTGAAGCCTATCTTGTCTTAAAATTAATTTGCGAAATTTTCCTGTCCCTACTTTTTGGGTACAGACTAGAAATCAAACTACTTTAGGTTTGTGTCACTTTCGCAATCGACCCTTAACTAGTTAGACACATCCAGGCAGATAATTAGAGGCACGGAAATGTCGCGGGTCTAACTACCAGTAGGTTGGACTGCACAGTCCTGTGTACACTATGTCCTCAGTTACTTGTACATTGTCTGTTGCTCCAGTGAGTGGACAATTGTACATGTGACAAGGTAGCGCGGCAGTCAGTGAGTGTTTTCATGTAGGTCTGCTATTGGTTCACAAACCACATGGATGAATTTCAGTAACTGCGAACCAATCTCGAAAGTAATTAGCGTGTTTAAGTTGTTTGAAATCTAACGTCGTCTCAAATGAAATCGCGAAATCTCCGGGTCTCTACTTATAATCACAGAACCCTTCTGACTTTCGCAAATTAATTTGGCAACTTGTTCCAAGTGACTTGCATAGATATCTGACATGTACGCCAGGCGCCGGTGGGAAAGCGGGCTTTGAACTGACATGTATTTTTATGTTACAATAGGCGGAAGATGTCAGAAAGGAAAGAATGGAATTGGAAAAAGGAGGGGGAGATGTGGCGCCAGAGCGAGTTCTTGCCCCCGGTGCAAGTTAGCATACTTACACTGAAATAAACATTTTGTAGTAAGTCTTCCATGCAAAATAATTATTTTGTGGTTGCCACAATATCTTAGTGGCGTCAACAAAATGGTTTTGTGGTGTTCACAAAATAAATTTGGCAAGGTAAATACTCACAAAAAAATTTTTTTTCCGTGTGCTATTGCTAGAGGCGCAATTTTGTCGCCAAAAAAGGTTTTGCATCACTTAGTTTCAATGTATTACGTGCAAATCAGCAGTTCTTCTTCATGGTTATTGGCAGCGTGTTTTTGGTCAGACATGTCTCTTATTTGATTGCACCAATAATATTAAGTAAACTGTGACATCACAGTCTGCGATTTGCCAGTAGAAACCCAAGACAATTGAACCTTAAAACGTCCAATCACTGACCATGACGCATTAGTGCAAAAATATTTTCGCCATAAAATTGTGGCTCTAGCTATTGCGTTATAAATAGCAGAGTCACAACTCAAAGTGTTATAGAGGTGGTTTATTGGCAAGAAGACTGCGTGCCAGTTGGGTGTTTAGCGTTTAGAGGCTAGGGTAAGGCGTGTTGCGCGCGCTGTGTCACCCTTACTGCTCTGCACTTAACAGTCGTCCCGCGTGAGTATTACTGCCGGCCACGTAATGTCTCTTACAACTCCTGGGAAATGTATGTATTTCTCAGGTTCAAAATATCGTTGTCATACTGAACTTTAACTTCAATTAAGTAAGAAAATCTGAACACAGTCAATATTTCGCTATAGTTAAAAATACAACATTACAATCTAATTATGAATTAGTGAATATTCACTGCTTCACGCCGATGGACGAAGCAGTTTCAACAATTTGAATCAGTGAGAAACCATTGAGAAATCGGTGACTTTTCACTGATTCCGATAAAGTGTGCCAACATTTCACAAGTTAATTAGTGAATGTCCACAGATTTTTCAGTATTTTTTTCACTGATTCATTAAGTGAATACTGTTCTTTAAAAACAACTGGAAAAAATAACTGTGAATATTCACTGATTCACTTGTGAGATGTTGGCCCTCTTAAAGGAAATAAGTGAATATTCACTAGATATACAGTTACTATTTTCACTTATTCAAATAGTCGAAACTGCTCCAGCCGTCGGCGTGAATCAGTGAAAATTCACTAATTCAGACATAGAGCGTAGGGACGCCTATTTTTTGTGAAAATATTTCTACCCCCGTTTTTTCCAGTATTTGTACATCTCTGTTTCGTGGTCAGTGATTGGCTGGATTTTTTAAACCTTTATGTGTTGTAACGTTTTATTGCAAGTCACAGACGTGCGATATCCAAATAACCTTTATCTGACTGGGGCATTTAAATAACAAATGTCTTTCTACAAGAACAAGCTGCCAATAACAAAGAAGCAAAACCACAAAGGTGCACTTATTGAAACAAAATTGGAGCAAAATTTCTCGAGTATCAGGGGTTCCTACTTATCATTATAGCCACTGAGTTTTGCTGTCACCCATTTAAGGCCGTGGTCTTTAATTTATTTCAAACAATTGCAAATAACTCAAATATTTTTTAACCAAATGCTTTAAAAATTTTTGAGACTGTGTACAGTCATATAATAAACGGTTTTGCCAGAGTATTTTTTTAAAATAATGTACCGTTTGGTAGCAAAAAATTATTTTACTTCACTTCGGCTTATTTTGACAGCAAATTATGTGATATTTCAGGGGCTAAAATCTAAAAAATCCGTTTGGTGTATTGCAACAGAAAAATTAATATAAAAACAATGATATATAAGTGTTAAAAGTGCCCGAATACATTTTTGGTACATGTATTGATTTGTGTTAAAAATTACTTTCGAAACCCTTGCAAAACTAAGGAGCGAGGCCTTAACTGTGTTAATCAAAAAATGTTGGGACCCCAAATTTTTGGTGAAAGATTTCTGCAGTAGTTGGCTTCAGTGCCTCGTGTGAACAGCTGCAGTTCTGCTTCATGGTCAGAGATTGGCTGTTTTTAAATATTTCGTGTCTCAACGCTTTACTGCAAATCATGGATGTGTATTAGCGTAGTAACATTATTCTGATTGGTGCAGTCAAATGAGGAACGACTTTCTACAAAGACACGCTGTCAATAACAATGAAGCAGAGCTGCAGCTGTGCACATGAGGCACTGAAACAAACTACTGCAGAAAACTTTTCACCGAAAATTGGGGGCGCTAAGATGTAAGTATACAGGAACACCGCACGTCTGTGATTTGCGGGTAGAATATCAAGACGGTAAGAGTTGAAAATGAAAAATAACTGCAGATGTGCGTGTAAGGCATAGAAACATAAAGTGGTGCAAAATTCTTTTCACCAGGAACCACTATCTCTAGTTATCATTCGGTATAATGGGAAGCAAATATGCATTTTGCAGCTCTCGCATGTATGTGATAGAGAGAGAATGAGAGGGAGGGAGAGAGAGAGCGGTAATTATCACGGAAGCAGGGAGAAACCCACAACGAGGAAATAATGTGCACTAAAGACGTCACTCAAGGATAATTATATTCGTCCAGCTTAAATATATGCCAGCGTCAAAACAAAAAAAACAGTGTTTGAAGGTTGATAGTATTATTAGAGTGGATGAGTTATCCCAGGAAAACGTTTACTGTTACTAAGGTTAATTCTGCTACAGGTAAGAAAGATCAATGTTAAAAGTTTGTCGCTGAGAAAATTTCTGCCGGTTGAGCGCTGGTATCAATGAGGGGTGCAAACCGACCAATCACGGAACTTTCCTGATTTTTAAGTAACATAACGTTGATAATTTAAAACGCGAGATGGGTTTCTTTCACTTTAAAATTAAGTTAAATGACTTGTATCATTCCCAAGCCTATTTAAATTAAATTTTACTACGGTTTCGTATTTTTCTGGTTTCTTAGCGGTAGCAGCGAAACTAGCGGCAGAAATGTTCCCTATGCCAAACTTTTACGTAAGAAAACTTTTTCTTTCCGACCAGTACTGGGATTAACCTTGTTGTTACCTATGGGTTCCAGTGTGGTATTTATTTTGTTTATCGTAATTCGTTGGTTCCTTTTACCGAGCCAAAGTGCATTCTGGTACTTACTACTGTAAGTTGATAATTTGCCTGGAAACAGCAAACCACGCAGTCCAGTATTATACATTTAGAGGCCATGCAAATCTCGCGTTGTGATTTGGTGGTAAGCTAGACTTCACTGGCCTGTACATACTCGAGTACAGTCTTTGAATTCGCTAGACACGAGCCTTTATGTGATGACAGTTACGTGTGTAAACCCTATACGGGATATTAGTTACCCTACCTTGGACTTTTAACTAGTAGGGACGCCAAATTTCGGTGAAAATATCTCTGCAGCAAATTGTTTCAGCGTCTCATGTGCATATCTGCAGCTCTGCTTCATAGCTAGTGATTGTATACTTTAACTCTCAGATGTCCTGGGTTTCTAGTGGCAAATCACAGACGCAGGCCGAGAAGCCGGTTTTGTGACCTGATTGTGGTGCGGGAGGTCGTTGTTCGATTCCTGCCGCGAATAAGGGCGTTTACGACCGTGTGTCGTATAAAATGCATATCACTCGTTTCACTTAGTAGTTTGACTTGTGATCTTGAGTAAATTAAAACCGCAGGGCTAGTCGAGGCGATCCCTGGCAAGGGATTGATTTGATCAAAACCGACATTGAGTGATTAATTAATGTATATAAAGTAACTGCTCTCAAAAGAAGGGACAGGTACAATGTACCTAACTAATTTTTGTCGAAAATGGTACTTAGCCCTTTAAGTCCTCAATTGTAGTTATTATAAAAATTAAATCTTAAATTAACAAGAATATATTTCTTGGAAATATTATTTAATACCAAGTTTATGCTCTTTTCTCTGTCGAATTTGTAAACATCTAAGTTTAAATAATTTTACTTGAGTTTAATGAATTTGTGTGGTCATTTTATTTCAGGGCGTGAGTAAGTGATATATTTTGGTCAGCGCTTAACATCAAGGTCTTTAGATTGGGTGTGAGGTGGGGGAAACAATATGAGTATACAGAGCAGCGGCGGATTGCAGGGCCGGGGGAAACGAGATACCGTAGAAAAAAACCTCCTATCAACGGCATCGTCCGGTACAATTTCCCCATGCGGAAATCTGGGGGCCGACCCCGCCGGGAATCGAACCCAGATCGCCTTGGTTTTATTTAGGGGACGGTACGGTGTTTTCCCACTTCCTGTTTTCTACGTCCATGCGTGTCTGGATCAGTGGCGTAGCAAGGTTTCACTTTATGCAGGGGTTCGATACGATTAGACCCAGTGATTTTTGCTGGAAAGAATTTTGCGATAGTTTGTTTCAATGTCTCACGTGCACATCTGCAGCTGTGCATCTTGGTCTGTGATTGGACGTTTTTAACTCTCAAAGTCTCGTGGTTCTACAGATGGTGGTGTCATAGTAATCTTGCTCTGAGTGGCACAATCAAATGAGGGACGCCTCTGCACTAATATATTCTGCCAGTAACCATTAAGCAGTGCTGCAGATGTGCTCATAAGGCACTGAACAAATTGTTGCGTAATTTTTTTCACTAGAACTGGCTCTAGAAATGGTAAAACACGTGCTCTATGTGTAGTTAAAAATATTATTTTTTTATCGATTATATGGCTACACACACCTAAAATTACTGTGTTCTGTGACAAACAGCAGCACTGGTTTAGTGCCGTTGGCATGGCCACACACGAAATAAATTACACAACGTAATTAATTTTAAACTGAAAGAATCGCTTAGGAAGACATTCGGGACAGTACTAAGCTTAAATACCTACCTCCGTAGCGTAGTATGATAGCATGCCGACCTACGGTGCGAGAGGTCCTGGGTTCGAGTCCCAGCACGGGCGTGGTTGTTTGTGTCCTTTTCTTAGATATACTAAGCTTGTAAGCCGTCCCTTACTAAGCCTGAGTAGTGCATGAAACCGGGGACGTTAATAAACTCTCTAAAAATATTTGGCTTATATACAAAACACCCATGAATGGCAAGTTTACCAAGAGGACAGACAGAGAAAGATCTGAACTACTTGACCTGACGAAAGAAAAAATGGCCACAAAAAGATTGAAATATGGGTAGAAGAGGAAGTCAAGAAATGCCTCTGAATAATTTGCTTAGTCCCAAAAGGGCTTATTCGCAAATATTAAAGAATATTAGTAATACACCTTTGCTCTCAAGGGCCCATCACCCTGCCCTCTCACCCTTTTTTCTTTGTCTGTGTTTAGCAGCTGGCTGCTTCAAAAGCTATACTTAATAGGTCACGTTTTCAGTATTAGCTACGTAAATATTTGGGGATTTGGGGTAAAATTTACTGAGATAATGAAGTGCATTAAATCCCCTAATAGCTGCATAAAATTCGTCTGCTGTTCTTTTCTAGTGTCATTTGTCCTTATTCTGGCAGAAAAAAATATCCGTTAAAAACAGTAATGATAACAATTAAAAGCCCGTAATTAGAGCCCGAAAAATTTCGCGGATTCAGTACCCTGCATGTTAGAATGCACTGTTCTGTGCAAACTAAAACCCCGACCGTTCGTCAACTAGCTGCTACTAAGTGAAACAGCGTAGAATGAACGAATAGACCGGACTTGAATGTGTATAGGACAATGGATCCTAGCATGCAAGTCATAGAATCCGCGAAATTTTCCGGACCCTACCCATCATGTTACTTTGTACGTAGGTAGTGTCGGAAATGTTTTATTTATATATAAATTACGTTTACGTATTTTGTAAATAAGTAACTTAAAAAAACTGTTTTAATGTAGAATTCCTATTGCCGGGAGTGAAAACACACCTAAATAATTTATCTAGATTAATGACTTGACGATTTAATCAACGAAGAAACGTAATCAAAGTAACCCAACAAAATCAAAATACCAACAAATCTATATTTTCCAACTTTGTCGCACACGCATCGCTGTTTCGTAACGTTCAAATCTATCCATTCTAAATGCCCAAGCCCTAACTCAGTGGCGATTTAACTCCCCTCTTTCACGAAATAATAATAATAATAATAATAATAATAATAATAATAATAATAATAATAACAATCCCTGTGGCCAGCAGCAACCATCCTTTTTTTTACGACAGACAATAAATACTCGTTGATCTCTTTTCTCTTTGTCAGGATGGCTGTCATGTTATTATTTCATGCGGGACTCAAATGTTCGTTGTTTCACAGCTGGTTGCTACTTGTACCAGTTTGGATATATTGTCTATTCATTATTTAACTACACTTATAAGTACTTAACGTTCTCATTGAACTTAAAATACTTAAAAAAACAAGTTGAATCTGGATATTTCAAATTCTTAGACGAGAAAACAATTTTCGTTCCCCCTACTTTATATCACCCCCTCTCTACACGCCATTTAGTCGTAATAAGTAGATTCGGACACGGCTAAAGTATCGGGACGGTCTGTGTCGGAGAAGAATCCCTGGCGAGAGTTGAAGACAGAAACGTTTGGGTTGTGAGGAGGGAAAAGAGGAGAACGTTAAGGAAGGGGGGTGACGCGAGACACAGCACATTCGGAACTGGTCTCAGGAATGGACTCATATCCGGCGTTTGGCCAGCACGGGAGGGGAAGGAGACGAGGAGAAGCGGCGCGGGAGGGGAGGTAGTCAGGTGTGCCACACAGCCGTCGGCTCAGGGAGGGTTGGCAGGAGGGGAGGGGAGACCAGCAGCTGACGGAATGCGCTCCTGTGCCGGCGACAGGACACGAACCTCGGAGTCACCTTGACGTTGCCGGATGCCATCGACTGTCTTCGGCGCTGTTGATTGCCGGGAAAATCTCGTCTTCTGCCCGCCCTTCGATGACAAGCAAGGTTATCACAGACAAGGGCAGGCAAAATATACCTACATGATCTAACATAGACTCTATGCCTTCTTACATAAAGCCATACGCTATTGTTTCTACTCTTTTTTTTTGGCGATTATTATTTTTTAAGCTTAAACGGAAGCAAATACAAAATCTGTCTGGCAGGTTTGTTTAATATGGCTTTTGCAGTGGTAGCTATTTTTAAAACAAGAAATTATACGGTCTTGACTAAAAAGACAATTAATCAGAACTACGCAAATTGTATAATTATTAGGGACATGCAAAATTTTCGTTATTTTCTGGCAGCTGACTAGACTCCAAGTGACTATAGGCTCGTTCGACGTCTCCCGCTGGCCGATATTCTCGTTACTTGCCGCGGATAATGCTTACACGGTAAAGAGACTAATCTATGTGAAGACGTCACACACGTAAATGACAACACATAAAAGTTCGTGGCCAATTGAATAGTAGCTTATGCTCTGTTAAGCATAGGAAAGTGAAGTTTAGTCTGTTACTACTTAATGATAACGCGAATTTTGCATGTCTCTAATAATTTGCTAAAACCACAAAAAATACTACCTTTAAAAATCCTGGCAAAATGGAGAAAACGATTTTAAACAAAATTGACAGACTGTTTGTTATCTGCTCTCGTTTTGGCGTAAAAAAATTAATATCGCTAAAAAAAAAGTAGAAACAAGAGGGCGTGGACTTTTAAGGCGGCTGAACTGTGCCGCGCCATTCTATTGGTACAAATTTGTCGCGAAAAAATGTTTCTTATCACATTGTTTCAATGCCTCACGTGCACATCAGCAGCTTTGGCAGCGTGTCTTTGTACATACATGTCTCTCATTTGACTGTACATATCAGAGTACGGTTTGTGACACCATACGTCTGTGAATTGCCGGTAGAAACTCAAGACAAGCGTGAGTTACAACATTCACTAACTATGGAGCGGAGCTGCTGATGTGCACGAAACGCACTGAAAGAAACTGGTGCAGAAAACTTTTCACCAGAAATAGGGGACCCTTGGTATCACTGTGTAAACGAACAACCAATGAGCACCTACTGTGTGATTTACACAAATATTCTTCGATGATAGTCTACTCGTCAGTGAATCAAAATATATTTTATCAACTATTTATGATGCTATACTATACATAAAGATTTATTGTAAACATAGCCTAAATTAAAAAAAAAATATTCACAAATTTTTATACTCCTCCGTGAAAGCACTGTTTTCCAAAAGTTGTCCTCGTATTATTTTCAATGGAGATGTTTGACTGGCCAGCACAAATTTTTGACGAAATAGTTTTACTTAGTTATGGGCCAATAATGCACAAATTAACCTACAAAGATCCTCCAATAAGTGATGTTGTATTTCATGCTATTACAAAAACGTCAAAAATAATTACTTCATCAGCTGATTGTAAAAAAAAGTAACCAAATATAGTTTTACTTCGTCAAAATTGTTTGCCTTATATCTGGGACGAGGTGGTTTTCGCGAAAAGGTTTTGCCCCAGTTTTGTCAATGCCTTACGTGCAGAATCTGTATCTCTGCTTCGTGGCAGTTACTGAATGTTTAAAACCCTCTGTGTCTTGAGGTTCTACCAGCAAATCACAGACATATGATGTAGAAACCTTACTCTATTGGTTATCACAGTCAGATGAGAGTCGTCCTCGCACACAGACACACTGCCGAGCGCGCGAAGCAAAGGTATAGCAGTGCACAAAAGGCATTGAAACAAGTTGCTGTGGTAACTTTTTTTTTTTTTTGCAAAAATCAGGTGTCCCAATTATATCGTTCAGTAGGTACCTGAAAAAAATTCGCGTTTTCCTTTAGGCACAAACTAGATTTCAAACATTTTTAAGTTTGTGTCACTTTCACCATTGGTCCTTGATTTACTTGACACTTCCTGGCGAGCTCTAAGCCAATTATAAACAATCAGTTAAATACAGGACCAATCATGTGGAATCACTGTGTCAGCGAGCAGCCAATGAACAACTATTGCCAGCTTGAATGTACATATATTCTTGGAGGCTAGCCTACATGTCTGTGAAACCACGAATTTTTCCATTTTCTAGTTTGGTCACTGACCAGAATTCCACACGCGTATAAAATAATGAGTTTAAAGTTACCGAAAGCAAGCTATTTTATGTCTAGGCCTATGTACGTGTTTCATGAACGATATTTGCAGCGTAGTACGTTTATTATATTCTATGCGAAACAGCTAAACATATATTCCCAATACGTTTATCTACGAAAGAATCTCACACATGAAATTATGCCTCTATAACAATCAAATTGCAGCACGCTTATTAGAAACATGACTATGTGGGGGCATTCATCGGCGTCTCGAGGGTTGTTGGCAGGGAGGGCACAAGTTGCCGAGAACTATACAGTCCTGTGAACACGTAGCCGTACATCAATGACCATGACATATGTACTGGCTACTTATTGTGTTGTGAGCAGTCAGTAATAAGGGGCACCTACATACCAGCGTATCAGTGGCTGTAGCGTCAACTTTTTTTAATTATTTTGTTTTGTAAACAGAAACTGTACTCTAAAGTAACGTCTACAAAACCCACACTATTTCAAACAAATAGGCTATAAAATTACGATATTTTCCTTCTTGAACGCCCTTAAGTCTGACTAACCTCGCACTGCTCTTGTCTCTCATCGCCTTCAAACATGGCCGTCTTTAGTAGAAGGCCGGAGTCTTGAATGTGGCAACACTGCATCGGGAGCCTGCTGCTTGTCACTTCTGTGCCGCCCTAGTCTCTGCAACATGTATAGATGCAGCTTTAGTGGCGTGTACACGTCTTCACTGACTAGGGCAGCCAATGAGCAACCGGCGGCAGGCTTCCGATGCAGCGTTGCCACATTCAAGACACCGGCCTTCTACTAAAGACGGCCATGCTTCAAGGCTCGGTTTCAGTCACAATGTTTAATTTTATTATTTTTCGCTTTTTTTAATTCTGAGAAGAAAAATGTTAAATCGGCGACTATGCCGCAAATTCTATTTACCTCGAACTACAATGCAAGCATGGCAATAGAGCTAGTAATGTATAGTTTGGGTCGAAATTTGTCGGGCAAATTATGAATATAAAAAATTTGTCACACATATTGCGGCGTAATTATAAGTTAACAGCTAAATCGCAAGGTCCGTACTGTAGCGAATTGTAAATATAATTTCAGGTATAATCGCATATTTAACCATTTTCTCCTTAGAATTAAAAAAAAGCAAAAAATAGTACAATTCAATGTAGCGACTGAAACCGAGCCTTAAGCGCAAGGCGTCTTCTGCTCGAGGACTTATCGTAACTACGTGGGGCCGTGTAGGAGGTCTTATACCTCGGCAAGGAGCGCTAGAATTAAGAACAGAGACCTTGTAACTGGGCAGAAAGGAACGGAGCGGTTCCAAGGGCTTCAAGGTCGCCGCACTACACCGGATACACAAAAAACGTATCGCAGGAATTCCGGAGTTACACGACGACGCAGCGATCATAGACGACCTCCGCGGTTAACTCGCGACCTTCAGAGCCACGCAGTTCCGCGTTCTGGCCCCGGCCCGCAAGCCGGAGTTTCAATTATTAGCAGTAAGCACGAAAATGTCTTTGAATGTTTCTTGCAATGGGACATAATAACGTACTGTACTATTGTGGGCATACGCCACTGCAATATTCTGTCGTCCCAGAAATCTTAGAATGAAACTAAGAAAAGACGACCAATCGAAAGACGATACAAAAACCCTAGTCTGGCTGTAATCAACACATCCATAAATCAATACAACAGCACATGAAAGATCCCATAGGAATTAGTCAACAACAAATAAAGGAAAATAAAAAAACATCCAAAAATAAAAGTCGAAATACGAAATAATCCGTAAAACTCAGGACAGCACAGACAACACTGGAACGAAGACAATAACGGACACAATACAGAATAACAGCGACGACGTCACAGACAACACACTTGACGACAAAACGACGACGATACAAAAGAATACAGTAGATTTTCAAATGCCGACTTTTCACGACATTCACTGGAAAAAATTGCGTGTGTTTATATATATATATATATATATATATATATATATATATATATATATATATATATATATATACTCTCACTCTCCCTCTCTCTCTGCAGCACTGATCCTAGCGCGACCACTGCCAGCCGAGCTCTCTCCTGATTGGCCGCACACATTTTAATGGGTTGTATAGTCTATTGCCACTTTGCAAATAATTCTAAGGTTCTAAGATTTCTGGGACGACATAATTTTGCAATAGCGTATGTCCACAATAGTACAGAACAGTCAGTAGACTACGAACCTGAAATATTCGTGTTTTATTTTAGCCACTAGCTAGAAATCAAACAACTCAACTGACACTTCGTCAGCATGGACCCTAATTTTTTGGTGAAAAAATTCTGCAGCAGTTTGTTTCACTGCCTCGTGTGCACATCTGCAGCTCTGCTTCATCGACATTGTTGTTGCCGCGAGTCTTTGTAGAAATACGTTTCTCATTTGCACTCAGAAGAGACAGAGAATTTTGGTGAAAATAATTGTCTACTAACTTGTTTTGCTGTCTTACGTGTACATCTGCGGCTCTGATTCATGCTGATTTAGAGTGTATTTGTACGGAGATGTCACATTATATTCACCGTATTCGAACAGACATCAGCTGTTCATTGGCTGCTCGCTTACACAGTGATACCACACAGTTGGGCCCGCATTTTGTTGCTACTTAATTATTGGTAGGAACCCCCGTTTCTCGCGAAAAGAATTTTGCCCCACTTTGTTTCGGTGTCGTACATGCACATCTGCAATTCTTCTCCGTGGTCAGTGATTGGCTAATTTAACTCTAAAGAGCCTTGGGATTATACCGACAAGTCACAGACACAAAATATTTAGGAATACAGAGGTGAAATAGCCGATTGGACAGCGAACTCAGTCGCACACGCCAGCAAAATGGCTTCTCTGGCCAGCAACATGGCGGATATGACTACTGTCACAATAAGCGTACGGCGGCTGCCCTGCTAGCTGGTAGCCAGGCCAATAGGAAACCTGCAGTAACATGCAGAAACCAAACATACACGGGGCTTGTATTAACAAACTCGGGCAACCAATAAGCGGTGAAGTTCGCCAGTATCAAACGAGCCGCCATTTCATTTCACTACTGTATTACTATTTAGTCTATGTCACAGACATGTGGTGTTGCAGGAACGTTATAGTAATTGGCGCAGTCTAATGAGATACGGCTCTTCACATAGACACGCTGCCAATAACCATGACGCAGAATTGCAGATGTGCACGAAAGACATTATAACAAACTGGGGCAAAATTCTTTTCGTGAAAACCAAGGGTCCTTAATTATTGGTTAAGTGCTCGTCAGTAACTGCCAACTAGCCTATATCAAGGGCCAATTGCGAAAGGGTCTCGAACTTGTATTTGTTTATTCCAGCTTGTGCCTAAATGAAGTGGCGACTATTTCAGGTCCCTAATCGTACCTCCTAAATTTTGGTAAGCGCCTTTTGACTTGCACCTCGTCTCGCCCGTATTTCTTACTTTTTTGGGTTCAATCGGATTACAAAGCGCCTGTTGACGACGTGTTTGGTTTCAGCGATGGACGGAAGGTAGGCAGTGTTAACTGAAATGGGAAGGAAATCTCTGGAACATATCAGAGAGGACATGTCATGGATGTTGCACAACTTTCAAAGAGATGAAAAGGTTATCACCAGATAGGACATTATGCACAGCTGCGTCTAGTTCATCTATATACTGATGACAACAACAAAGAGCAACATTTAAAATATCTTTAGACTCAAATCAAGCTACTTAAAGATCTGACAGAACTCGCAGACTAGCGTATTTAATACAGTGAATAAAGGATATAACACGCATGTCCCCTACATTTTCAATACAATTTAATTTCATAATTTCCGGGGCTACATTAATTATATACTAGTAATCATAGAAACTTCATTAAAACAACATATTTGTGGTTATAAAAGTTTAATTGCTTAGTCAAATTTTTGCGACAGTAAAGGCACAGAAGTGAACTTACCGATAGTACAGACTAAATAGTAATACAGACGCGAAATGACGTGGCAGCTCGTTTGGTATAGGCCTATGCGAACTTCGCCACTTATTGGCTGCCCGAGACTGTTAATGCCAGCCCCGTGTCTGTTTGGCTCCTGCATGTTACGTCACGTTTCCTATTGGCCTGGCTG
This sequence comes from Medauroidea extradentata, assembly GCA_003012365.1. NCBI lineage: Eukaryota > Metazoa > Arthropoda > Insecta > Phasmatodea > Phasmatidae > Medauroidea > Medauroidea extradentata. Next base: position 21,454 of record PNEQ01007471.1, on the reverse strand, counting down.
CCGATTATCAAAGCACTGATTGGCAGTGGGTGTTTCCGCCATGTTGCTGGCCAGGTATGAAATTTTCTGACGAGTGTGACTGAGTTCACTGGCCTAACGGCTATTTAACTTCTGTATTTCTAAATATTCTGTGCCGGTAGGATGGCGAACTCAGTCACACACGCCAGCGAAATGGTTTCCCTGGCCAGCAAAATTTCGGAAACGCCTCCGCCAATCAGTAAGTCGGCTGCCCTGCTAGTTGACAGCATGACCAATAGGAAACCTGACGTAACAAGCAGGAGCTAAACAGAAAAGGGGCTGGTATCTACAACCTCGGACAGCCAATAAGCTGCGAAGTCCGCCCGTATCAAATGAGCCACCACGTCATTTCACATCTGCATTACTATGTAGTCCGTGGTAAAGGCGTGCTTCGTAAATGTTTACCACTTCCACGTCGTTTGTATGGTTATGTACGGATGTAGAACACATACTTATGGCATATTTACGACATCACACAAGTAGAGGACTTGAGTAGCCAGCTGTTAGAGACCCAGAAATCTCATGAATTCATTTGAAAAAACAATGGAGTTCAAATTCTTATAAACCTTTATTGCTTTCTAAACTCGATCACTATTAATAAAACTCACTTTTTCTTTAGGACTGTGAACCAATAGCAGACCTGCATGAAATCACTTACTAACTCCCGCGCTAACTTGTCACATGTACAACTGTCCACTCACTGGAGCAGCAGACAATGTACAAGTACCTGAGGACATAGTGTACATAGGACTGTGGAGTCCAGCCGGCTGGTCGTTGAACCCGCAAAATTTCCGGGTCTCAACTAGTTGTACATGCGACAATGTAGCAAAGAAGTTCGTGAGGTATTTATTTGCGGGTTGTCTATTGGGCTTAGGACAGAGCCACAGGATGGTGAAGTCAACCCGAAAGGTCATTGAACCCACTCTTCTTTCGGTTCTCTACCAGTGTCTTGAAAGAGAGGTCATTGAAACCTAGGAAACAGTCCCACGATAAATCATGACATCAACCATTGGCTAGGGACTCCCAAATTTCTTACGAAAATATTCGCCTGCTCTCCTCTGGTTATTGGACTCTTGACTATGCAATGAGAGGTTTGTCATTTGACTTGACCATTCCGAATCATTTTACAGTCACTCAAAACCACTTTAATTTTCAGGCAGACCCTTAATAGAGGTACGAGTATTTCACGGATACATTCAAGCTCAGGTTAAATGTCAGCAATGTATAATTCTCTGTAACTTCTGTGATTGGGAGACAGCTGCTTTGATGACTGCAAGGCAGTAATAAATAAGAAAATATTCCATGTGGTTATCACGTGCTATTTACATGTACGGTTGGGAACCAATGGAAATCCTCGAGCCTCTGCCCACAAAATGATAACCTTCTGGTTTCTGAATTGGACATGAGATAAAATGTTTTAAAATACCAGCAGCCATGACATTCCACCCATTTCCCCCAAGAATAGAGTGCTTCTACCATTGGCTCAGAAAAATTAATGAGCAGGAAGAAAAGTGGATATGGCTTGTGTGTCAAGGGAACCTAAGCATTTGTCTGAAATAATATTGTAAAAGAAAGGAAAATCAAACTGAGAGTGTGGACCAGGGATAGGTAGAAGCAGAAGTATCTCGCGATATTCATCTAGCAGGATCCTGGACTTCTCAGTCCTATACACTCACTGGCCGCTATCTTATGTCCTTTAGCTCGTAACCGTACGAAATTGTAGCATGTTAAAACCAATTGATTGTTTTCCTTATATACTACTGGCTTGTAGCCAACAAAAGTGCGTCAAAACAGCAATCGTCCATCACCTAAACTTGAATATTTATCCATGGTATGCTCGTGCCTCTAAGGATAGGTAAGGATCGGAATAGTTCTCGTTTTCTTTTGGGTACATGCTAAAATTAAAGCAACAATAAATTCGTTATGCTTTCACAATATACCCTTGACTTTCTGTTACCTACTGGAGGGTTCTGAACCAACAATAAAGGAGCAATCCAATCACGTGGTATCACTGTGACAGCTGTTGTCTACTTGAGAAAAAATATATATCCTACGAGGAGGATACTCGAGGGCTAGGGTTTCGCAGGCCAATTGCAGATTTTATTAATGTGAGCTCGTAGGCAGTCTGCGTATCCCGAAGGATGGCATGAAACGAAGTCCTACGATGGAGAAGAGCCAGAATTAGAAAAGCGGGAGATCTCAGAGAAAACCCGCCAGCCAGTGACATCGTCCAGCACGATTCCCACATGGGAAAATCCGGGGACCGCCGCTGCAAGGGACCGAGTCCGGATCGCCTAGATAGGAGGAGAGTGGTATGACCACTTGGCCGCCGCGGCCCTTCTATTTGAGAACACATATTGTCATAGAGATTAGCCTACAGGTTAGTGAACACGCGAATATTTTTCGGTATGTTGGGATAGGACATGACTAGGGCCCGGTAGTTTTCGCGAAAAAATGTTGGTCCCACTTTGTTTCAGTGTCTTACGTGTACACCTGCAGTTCAACTTCATGATTATTGGCAGAGTGTTTTTGTGCAGAGTTATTATTCATTCGACTGTGCCAATTAGTACACGGATAACTGCCATACGACAGGTCTGTGATTTGCGGGTTTAACCTCCCGACGTTGTACGTTATGACATCCAATCACTGACCACAAAGCAGAGATGCAGGTGTGCACGTAAGGCGCTGAAACAAAGTGAGGCAAAAATCTTTTCGCGAAAACTACCGGGCCCTAGACATGACTTCTCTCGCATTTGAGTTTAATGGAAACGCATGTGTTTAATGGAAAGGCGGCAGGGCCGCACACAGATTATTTTGGAAGGGCCGCAAATAACGATAGTAAATTTCATTATGTTCAAAGTTGTTGTTTTATATGCTTTATTACTACGTCACGTTACAAGAAACATTGAACTATAGTAACCATAAATTTGTAATGCACCAATGAATTGAGGCCTAAAAAATTCGCAGTTTCGCTGGCGTGTAGGCTAACCATCATGAACATCAATCAGACAATACTCGCTTATTGCCTCCTTGCTGACAGAGAGAAGTCACATAATTGGACCCGCATTAAGTTGCTTCTTTTTTATTGGCTCAGCGCTTTCAAGGAGGTGTCAGATAAGTCAAGAGTCCAATTGCTTGTGACCCTGATTTTTCGCGAAAAGAATTTTACCCCACTCTGTTTCAGTGCCTTACGTGCACATCTGCAATTCTGCTTCATGAACATTGGCAGCGTGTCTATATGAAGAGCCGTATATCGTTTGTTTGAGCCAATTACAATAAAGTATCTGCAACATCTCACGGCTGTGATTTGCCGGTAGAATCCCAAGGTTCGAGAGAGTTAAAATATCCGATCACTGACCACGAAGCAGAACTGCAGATGTGCAGGTAAGGCACTGAAACAAAGTGGGGCAAAATTCTTTTCGCAAAAAACCAGGGTCCCTACCAATTGCGTATGTAACACGAATATAAGTAGTTTTAATCCTAGCTTCCACCGAAAAATAATACGCGCATTTTTCAGGTTCCTTCCAATGAATAATTTTAGGTGGTCCAGAATTTGAAAATGTTATAATATATCCCATTAATAAATCAGTGTGTCCGGAGTCCTCCCACGGGAAATTTAGATGTTAAGGTGCAAGATGGTGCTTTTTAAGCAGTTTCCGTAAGGTAAGGCGGTCTGTACCTCAGTTCACTATTGTATACAGTTAGAGACCCGGAAATATCGCGGGTTCAACGACCAGCTGGCTAGACTCCACAGTCCTGTGTACACTATGTCCTCAGTTACTTGGACTGCTGCTCCAGTGAGTGGACAGTTGTATATGTGACAAGGTAGCGCGCCAGTCAGTGAGTGTTTTCATGCAGGTATAGTACTGGTACACAGGTATCAAGGAAGAGTTTCAGTAACAGCGATCCAACCGTGAAAGTAATTAAGGAATACAATAGTTGGAAATCTAACGTCGTCTCAAATGAATTCGCGAAATTTATGGGTCTCTAGAGGGCCTGGAATCCTTTGAGATCCTCGCCCGTTGCTTGTCTGAGGCCTTGGCGTCCTGTAGCGTTTTTCAGGACGTGGAGAAACGTTTTTTTGCTTAACTTAAAAGACTTACGATAAAACAGTCTCCATGTCCTGGCATGCACCATTTGGCTTCTAACTCACTGAGAACTCGAGCAGGACGGCGATGTTGACGTGAGGACACTGTCGCCTACTGCTATAACGGGCAGTGACCGGGCAGCAGACGTCGGGAAGCCAAGGTCGGCGTCGCTACACCAGGATGGAGCCCGCACACGGATGTGCCGCCGAGCTTGGAGGTCGCCCTGGCTCGGTAATTGCTCCCGCCGTCGCGAGCTTCCGCCCACGCTTCGCCAGCTCTCGTCGTGTCTTTACATGTTTCTCTTACTTTTCTCGTCGGCCAAGTCCGTCGTTATACGCGGGACTTCCAGCCGCCAGACATTCCGATGTCGATCCTGATGTACCTCCGCGGGCGCTCTGTCGTCACGTGCCGAGTCGGCAACTATCAACAGCACGCCCTTCAAATGCGTGGCAGTGTGTTCGTAAATACGATTTTTTACGAAACCATTCGACATATACCCATTGTGCTACTGTACGAATATAATGTGTGGAGAGATTTTGGTCAGCGCTTAGCAACGAGGTATTTAGCGCTGGTGAGGGGTGAGCAGTACCGGAATGAAAGGGCGGGGGAAACGGGAGATCCCAGAGAAAACCCGCCGACCAACGGCATCGTCCGGCACGATTCCCACGTACGAAAATCCGCGGTCTGACCCCACCGGGAATCGAGCCGTGTTTGCCTTGGTGGGAGGCGAAATGTCTGACCAGTCGGCCACCGCGATTTCCTGTACGAATAAATAATTCACTTCGAACAAGTACGGAATGTCATCTAGAGCTAAGACTTTATTGCGAAAAGACTTTTTTACCAGTATGTTATATGCACATCTGCAGCTCTGCTTCATTCTTAGTGATTGGGTGTTGTAACTCTCAATTGTATTGGGTTTCTTCTGGTATATCGCAGACATATGTTGCCACAATTGCCGTATTCTAATTTGTACAGTAAAGTGAGAGTTGTGTCTGAACAAAGACACGCTGCCAATAACCATGAAGCATAGTTGCCGATTTGGACGTAATACACTGAAACAAGTGATGCAAAAGTCTTTCGTGACAAGTTGTATGTAATAACCGGATCTACGTGAAACTCGTTAACGTACACTGAACTTTGCTACTAACTTTCCACCATTAAATTTGTTCATTCGCCGCTTAAATGACATATCGAGAGAGGCGGTGCGACGGTAGCACTTTGCAATCGCATTTCAGAGGATCCATGTTCGATCCCCAGCTCTTGTCATTGTACGAAGCTGTGTCTCACCGTCTTTAATGACCTCGCTGTCGACGAGACGTAAAGCACACTTACCGTACCTTAAATTTCCTAGTAAAAATGGATCGTCGGGAAGCTTGCACGCTTGTTCATCGCTTAGCTCGTTGGGGCGATGTGGCACTTGATACGCGCTTTTATGTCGCCCTTATCGTACTGTCACTTCTGAGCCTCTAACACTCACGTATTGCCACCCTTAAGAGGAGTCCTCGACTGGCGCATGGACGGCGTTGCAGCGTGTCCCGCGTATTCATTTTCACGCGAAATTTATTCATATTATGTTTACGAAAATAACGTACACTTGAAACTATGCTTCTATGTTTTCAAACATTCAGCAAGCTTGTTAGAAACATGATTTTCGGGCCTCTCAAAATGGTAAAAACGTTTTTTTTTTTCAGACAGCTGTAACTCCGAAAATACTACCTAAATTCGTAAAGTGCAACGAGAGAGGCATGCGTTGGTCTTTACTTCATACTATTCAAAAATAAAATGTTGTGGTGACCGCTTTAAGTCCCGTAGGAAAAAGACTACAAGGAAAACCTTGCACGCCAGTTTGGAAGTCTGCGAATAGAGGCGATATACTTCTCGTCAAGCGTGGGACTCTGGCTCTTATCGCTACGTTGTTCCCACGCGTCAAAGGTGGAAATTCGACACCGGTGAAGACTCCTCTTAATAACCAACTCTGAAATTCGTTTGTCCCGGAGCATACGCGAGAATGCAGTAGCAAAATTTACGTACAGGTGACCACTAGAGATTGTTGCAAATCAGTAGGGAGCAGAAATTTACGCGAGGTGTTTTGCATCATCTTGTTTGAACGACTTTTGTTCACGCTTGCACTGAGCAGTTTTGCACTGGTTTGGCCGTGCTAGACCATAGTTTGGCCTGTACCCTCGCCGGATGTCCATACTCTAGATTATTACCTGTGGGGACATCTCAAGGCCACTGAGCAACACACGTTCCGGACATATTAGCTAGCGTCTGTAACAAAGCTACCAGCGAACACGTACAATGATTGGAGTGTTCAAACGTGTGATGTAGTCGATTAGCGTTTCCGAACAATAACTAACATGCTAAGAGTTAGCTAGGTTCCTCAGTCGCATGATCTGGAAGAACTAACATTAGAACTACGATTCTGTCGCGAAAAGAATTTTGCCCCAATTTGTTTCAGTGTCTTACGTGAACATCTGCAGCTCTGCTTCATGGTCAGTGATTGGATATTTTAACTCTCACTTGTCTTGGGTTCCTACTGGCAAATCACAGACCTATGATGTCACTATTATTGGTGCAATCAAATGACAGCCATGTCTGAGCAAAGACACGCTGCCAATAACCATGAAACACAGCTACAGATGTGCACGTAAGGCAATGAAACAAACTGGGGCACAATTTTTTTCGTGGAAAGTTCGTGGTCCTAGGCATGGGCCAACCGAGAAAGTGACAGGAAAAAACATTTGTTTGGTTTCTAAATTGTGCCTGATAGGAAGCGCAATTTTTTGGGTCCCTTTAATTATTTATTTAATTTTCACTAATCTCTTATTTCCTAGGTTGTGCACCAAATAAAACGCAGAATTTTCTGGTTTCTATATACTATTGTATTTTGTATTGCAAACTTTAACGTTTCTTATAAGAACTGAAAAAATATATTTTAAAGTATTGCCGGGTTTATTAGGGACTTATTGTTTGAAGAGTGTAAAATGTAAGTAAGTGATTGGTGGTATGCTAGACTTATTTTCCCTGTATATACCCGAGATCAATCTGAGAGTTCATTGGGTACAAGTGTGATGACGGTTACGTATTTTACAGAATATTGGTGACTATACGGTACAATCGATATACCGTTTGACTTCTACGAAGTTGTAGGCCAGCGAGAGATGTCGAGCGCGCGCGTAACAGCTTGCAGTCTAGTCTGCTCTCAGGAAACAACGCAAACTTTGCGTTCCCTGCTTATTATAAACGGCCAGATGTCCAGGCTTTCTTAGATGTCAATTACTGCCTCATTGAACCTTGATGCAGATGTGAATCGTGGGTAATTTTGCTGTCCAGCCGAGCAGAACGCGAACGAGCCAAGCCCGTGGACGGGACATAAAGTTTTCTCGCAGACATGCAAGTACTCTGTCTCGGAAATTTCCACGTGAAGAGAGGAAAGCGGTCCGTGAAAGCGGCTACAATGCGTCATAAGGCGCGCTCCAGACGAATGCGAACTCTCCCGTCAGGTGACGCAGTGGCCGATACAGCCGCATATCTCTCCAGCGATCTTTATTAGGTACTGCGACAAGTTCTCAGTCTTATAGGCCGTTCAGGATAAAGCAAACACTAAAATTTCACCTTTGAAAAATATCACTAACCGTTACCGCATATAATTAAACATTAACTCTAGTTGCCTTACTGTTTGTATGGTTGGCAGAGAAATTACGCAATATAGTTCCATGCATATTCATATTTAAATACGACTATATTGATACAAAAGTAACATAATCGACATAATTGTATTTTATTTAAATAATAAACTTTTTTATCAAACTACACAGATTCTTACTGACTGCACAAGTTCTCTTATTAGCGCAAACATCAAGTGACGTGTCCAGAGAAGGCGTTTCCCGTCGTTAGCCGTTACACGCGGAATGATACGAATTTGCTGAAAATGTAACATTAGCAGGGCTTTTTTTTTGAGTGCTCACTTAACCGAACCGGCTATAGTAGTATACGTATGGACGCTCACCTACTATTCAATGCTTTATCTATGACCATAGCTAGGGCCCGGTAGTTTTCGCGAGAAGATTTTTGCCCCACTTTGTTTCAGTGTCTTACGTGCACACCGGCACCACAACTTCAAGATGATTTGCAGAGTGTTTCTGTGCACAGTCGTTATTCATTTGACTGTGCCAATCAGTACATGGGTAACTGTGACACATCACGTCTGTGATTTGCGGGTTTAACCTTCACACGCTGGGTGTAACGGCATACAATCACTGGCCACATAGCAGAGCTGCAGGTGCGCACGTAAGGCACTGAAATAAAGTGCTGCAAATATCTTTTCGCGAAAACTACTGGAGCCCTAGCCATAGCCGCCTTTAGTACAAGTCCGCGGCCTTATATCTGGCAACCCTGACAGGAAGGGTCATTTCAACACTTCTTTAAGCTCTAAAAAGGCAATGGCTGTACCTGATTCGTTATTTTGCCCTGCATACCGGCGAATCATGGGTAGCCACTGCCGTTGGCAACAGAAGAAGTGTTAAAATTACCCTTCCTGGCAGGGTTGTCAGATCTAATGCCGCGGTCTTTTACTAAAGGCGGCTATGCTTTGACCCTCTTATGACAGAACGTAACTGCTGGCACCACTACCGCAGTGGTGCTGTTGTAAAGAGGAGTTCGTTATTTTAATTGAAACTCAAGTGTTAAAAAATATCCTGGTTGATGTTCCTATTTACCTGCGCTTGGACCACATTGCAGCGAGTTACAAATAATCACATTTGTAACAAATATCTCAAAGCGCATTACGTTTGTACATCTACGAAAAGATTTCAAACAATGATTCTACCGGTTTAAAAATTAGGATCGCTTATTGGAAACACGATTTTCAATACTCTCAATATGGCTAAAAACAGGTTTTTTAAACTGCCGTATCTAGGAATATTCCAAACGGATTCGAAAAACACGATAATATAAATAGGCACTGGAATTTGAACCATAAGTATCGGAAATAAAATAATATAGTCACCGCTTAAAGTCCCATAGGAAAATGAATAATAGTAAAGCTTTGCGCGCCATTGGCTGGGTTTGCGTGTACAGGCCGACCGACGTCACTCTTACTGCTGCATCGGTTTTGTGCCTCACATACGCAGCCTACTTTGATAAGAACCTTAAACGAAAGTAAGTTTCTAATATTTGTAATTTTAAAATATACTACTTTTAATGTTGGAAAAATAATTACTAGTACGAGAGTGCTAGTGGCGCCACCAGATTTCATTCATATTTACGTGTAATAAAGGAACTAAAATCATTAATAAGGGGGGCAATATTGTACAGCAGTGACCAGACCTGAACGTCTTATACCGTGGACATGTTTATAAACTTCCCTGCTCGTCGAGTGATATATCGACATTTTGTCACGGGACAACCTCTTCCCGCCGCCTACCCTCGCCTGAGAGACCAAAAAGTGACGCAGCTATAAGGGCGACATTGAAGTGCGCTACAAACACCGCATCGCCACAACTAACCAAGCGATGAACTAGTGTGCAGCATTCCCTCCTATCCGTTTTACCTTTTCTATCCCAAAATCTCTGCGCGATAGGTTTAGAGACGTTAATTAAAAAAAATCAAAATGCGAGTATTTTAGAAAGTCAGTTATTATAGAGTTCTGGATATTGTCAGTCATATTAAAATTGTAAAAATTACAATTTTCGGTTTTCAGGGATTTTGTGGTTTCTAGCCCTTATTTTCTAAATACCAGTATTTGTTTTTCACTCAAAAGCAAAGCATGATACCGTCCAGTGATATGTCAACAGACGTTCGCTAGTGAAATATCTACTCGGAAAAACATTTTCATTTAATAAAATGAGTAGTTTAGATTTTATCGACGATTGAAGATTTCAGTCGTTCGCTCGACACATTAACATTCCATACCCCTTAAAAACGGTTTCCGAGTGAAATTGCGCAGCGTTAAATCGTTGAACTTGCATTCGCGAGGAGCAGATTTCGCTTCCTGGTTCCGGCAATCTTGATTTCCGTATTTCATGGTTTTCCGAAATCGCAGCAGGCAAATACTGAGATACTTGCTCAACAAATGCGATAGCCGATTCCTCTACCATTACCTTGTATTAGTTTGTATTACAGTTTGTAATTACCTCGCTCTCAGCGATTTACACCCACTTCCCTTAGGGGTATATTTACCACGCCTTTTGACGTGTTTTGTCTAACAGCATCTTCATCTGTTCTCGAGAAACTTTCAGAAAGAGTTGATAGAGAAGATGAACTTATGAATTATTAGTAATGATCCCTGATTTCTAGAGCCAGTGGTGTTTGGTTTAATGAATTTTGTAACAATTTGTTGCAGTGTCTTATGTGCATATCTGCATCTATGCATCGTGGTCAGTGATTGGACGCTTTTGACTCTCGGCGTCTCGGCGTTCTATAAACAAACCACATAATTGTGGTGCTGATGTAACCTTGTTATGATCGGCGCAATCAGATGAGTGAGCGGTCACTGCACTAATGCATTCTGTCAATAACCACGAAGCACAGCTGCAGATGTGCACATAAGGAACTGAAACAAATCGTTGCAAAATTCTGTACACCAAAAATCAACGGCTCTACTGACTTCACCACCCCCCCTCCTACACGAATTTTGCACATCACTAGGCATAGGTAGGGACCAGAAGAAAAATTCGCGTTTAATTTTAGGCACTAGCTTTGTTTCAATTGTCTCTATGTTTGTACAATTTCGCCATTGGTCCTTGACTTATTTGACACCTCCTGGAGAGGACTGAGCCAATCATAAAGAAGCAACTAAATGCAAACCCAATTAGGCGTAGAGACATGAACTTTTCACGAAAAGAATTTTGCCCCACTTTGTTCCAGTGCCTTATGTGCACGTCTGCAGTTCTGCTTCACATATATTGGCAGCGTGCCTTCGAACTGTGACGTTTCTCATTTGACTGTACTAATCACAATAAGGTTACTGTAACACCACACGTCTGTGATTTGCGTGTAATACCCCACGACACACGAATGTCAAAACATCCAATATCTGACCGTGAAGCAAGTCTGCAGACGTGCACACAAGTCACTGACACAAAGTGAGGTAAATTTCTTTTCGCGAAAAGTTCATGTCTCTAATTATGCGGTATCACTGTGTCAGCGAGCAACCAATGAACAGCTGTTGTCTGCTTGAATACACAGATATTCTTGGGGGCTAGCCTATATGTCAGTGAACTATTCTCGATGTAAGTAGAGATGATGGCTAGGGACCCTGTTTTATCGCGAAAAGAATTTTGTGCCAGTCTGTTTCAGTGCCTTACGTGCACATATGCAATTCTGCTTCATGGTTATTGGCAGCGTGCCTGTGTGAAGAGCCGTATCTCATTTGTCTGAGCCAATTACAAAAACTTTCCTACAACACCACACGTCTGTGATTTGCGGTTAGAAGGCCAAGGCTCACGACAGTTAAAATATCTAATCTCTGACCACGAAGCAGAACTGCAGATGTGCACGTAAGGCACGGAAGCAAAGTGAGGCAAAATTCTTTTCGCGAAATACTAGGGTCCCTAATGATGATATATCGCGAAAATGTTTGTGCCAACATGCCCTGGAAAGTGCTGTACTTTCATACAACATATATGATAGCTTATGTATGTCTGACACAACATAGCTGACAGCGGAACAATATAACAGGAATCAAATATTACAATAGCGGGATTCTTATTGGCTCAGTCAAATAGGGTGACAGCTGCACGTACAAGTGAACGCCAGTAATATTCTGGTAAGCTGAACGTGGGTTATTGAAACCCAGCAAAAGGCAAGTTTTCCTGCGATAAACCATTAACTCTGTAAGTAGCCTACAGGTAAAGAATAAAACAAGGAACGGGGATACGTAAATGTGTAAGCGAGTTAGTTTCAACAAATGTAGGCCTGGTTGGCAGGCAGGCATCTCGTTGAATGGATTAATTTTATCTCGGTTTCGCTGGAAATAGCAATGTTTATCGAAGACGTCGTCAGTAGGCGGAGAACGCCCATTTCTCCGGAAAGAATCTCACACGCGCGCCATCGATTTTCTCACTAGGTCAAAGTTCCCAGGCGGCCGAGAAATGACAACAAGCTCTTCCACTTCCTGTTCAGTGGCGTCCTATAAGGGGGGAGGAGGGGGTCAATTCCACCTCTGAATTTAGAATGAAAAGTGTATCAGTTTTTTGTGTATTTTGTTATTTACATAATACTAACGTAAGAACTTAACACTAAAGTATTATTAAAGTTTATAAATTTACACATGCTTAATTAATGTAAAAGATTCAACATGGTCACTGATGCCAAAAGAAAATCTCTTTCCCCCCACACCAAGAAAAACCTGAAATGACGCCGCTGTAATCCTCATACACTGCAAGGCTAATTATCAAATTTACCTAACGTGTCAGGACCGGAGAATTGGAAGTATTCTACGCCTGAAATAAATTTTTCGCTTTCTTTCTCGGAAGGCTATTAAGAGTGCACCCTATGTGCGCGTCAGAAGCTCAGATGTGACGGAGATATAAGGGCGACCTTGAAGCGTGCATTAAATGCCACATCGCCTCAACGAGCCAAGGGTTTGAACCAGCTTGCAATGTTCCCGCCGAACCGTTTTTAATATTAGATTTTAAGCGTTGACCATGCAGTTTTACTGGTGGAAAGTCTGTAGTAAAGTTCAGCACACGTATAGAGTATATCTGAGTTTTACATAATTCCGGTTAGTACATTATTAAGTACGGCAGCCTGAAAAGGCCGATTTTAGCTATGTTTGAGGGCTTAGAAACTGTATTTTTAATTATCATGGTGTCTTAACAACGAGTGAGATATTTTGGTCAGCGCTCAACATCGAGGTCTCCAGCGCTGGCGAGGGATGCCATGAGGTGAGTATGGAGCAGCACCGGAATGAAAGGGCGGGGGAAACGGTTGATCCCCGAGAAAACCCGCCTACCAACGGCATCGTCCGGTACGATTCCCACATGCGAAAATCCGGGGACCGACCCCACCGGAAATCGCACCCGGATCGCATTGGTGAGAGATCTTAACAATGAGATTCCGACCTTGTCTGAAGTGGTTTTCTTTTCGTACGTTGGTACAATGTGCTCACGTTGAATAGTTTCGTATAAACACCCTGCTTACTAACACACTGCGACGTGCGACGAATTTGAAGCTAGTGGCGGGCGATGAAAATTTCCTGAAATTTGGAAATTTTTTACTACATTTAGAATTTTTTAATACAAAAAAATTTAGTGTTGGATTTTTATATACGTAAAGGCCTAGCCCGTGTACTGTACTTATACGGCGAATTATTTCGTTCCGTTATGTTGATTGGATCTGTGGGGGATGGGGGTGTGAACTGAAATCATGCAAATTTTGTCTTTGAAATGCCATTACAGAAAAACTGGCTGATGTATTGGTTTTGTAAGAGAATTGTGTACTCCCAAGTAACGGCTTCAAAACTAAGACTGTTCCATACGAATATAAAATTATGTTTTTTTTTTCATCTAGAACGCCGTCAAGCCTATAAGTTCATCGTACATAGGCCTACAGAAAGCAAAATATTGCACCAAAAAGGCAGCCATATTTGTTACACAACTCAAAACCAGAAGCAGCCAGTAGGAGAACATAGAGAAGACATGTCGTTGGAAACTTCATATGAAACTAGTTTAAGTATAACGAGAAGAGAATTCGAGCTTAACACGCTCGTAGCATAGAATATTAAAGAATACAGAAGTGAAATAGCCGTTAGGACAGCGAATTCAGTCACATACGCCAGCAAAATGGCCTCCCTGGCCAGCAACATGGCGGATACTCCTACGGCCATCAGCGTAAGACGGCTGCCCTGCTAGCTGGTAGCCGGACCAATTGGAAACTTGCAGTAAACATGCAGGAGCCAAACTGACACGGGGCTTGTATTAACAAACTCGGGCAGCCAATAAGCGGTGAAGTTCGCCAGTATGAAAAGCACCGCCATGTCATTTCACGTCTGTATTACTATTTAGTCTGTGCTCGCAGCTAGCGTACCTACTACAAAAAGTTGAACATGTTTAAGTGAAGTATAGTTCTGTATATATTATGACCGTGGTCTTTAGCTGGAAAAACAATAATGCGACGGACACCACGCATTGGTGCGGCGCGAATAAAATATCTTACCAGCCAATCAGCGCTGTGGTTTCTATGGCGTTGTCGCGACAAAAGTTGCGGACGTAACACGATATCCGAGCTGAGAGTGGCTTTATTTTATTCGCGTCGTGGACGCGACAAAGTTGGAAAACGGTTTTTAAATTTGTGCTTAAATATTGGTGAAACTGGCGAGTTGGTAGTAAATTGCATTTTTTTATTTTTATTTTACGAGATAGTTTTTTTAAGCAAATCATATTTATTTTAGTAAAATATGTGATTGAGACTTTGTTTTCACATTTGGGAATGCAAGTGGTGGTTATTTAAAATATATAACAAATTAACACAGAAAAAAACTGGAATATTGTAACCACCTGTGGCTATCGTACAAGAGGTTGGTAGGATGTAATGTATTACCAAGGAACTATTGACATTTAATACATTTTTAGTGTTTTAGTTTTCGAAATATATAGAAATATAATTGCCACAATGCGCCCTTCGCGTCGCGTCTGTGGCTTTTGTTATTCCAGCAGTAAGACAGTGCTATGCTCGAAATAACTACAACCGCAACCATACCTGTTACCATTGCCAAACCAATTTTAAAAAACCCATGCTCTAATTAACATAAAAAGTCGAATTCGTACACTTCTTGTCCATTCAGGCTTCGCTGTCCAACGCATTCCTGTCAAAATATTTGTCTTTATTACATCTGTTAATGCGTAAATTTCCCTTGAATTTTAATTTCCATTAACGGCACATCTAAATAATATCTAACTTTGTTTTATTTTGTCGTAATACATAAACCTATAGACGAAAATAACATGCGAATTCGAATGGAAATGAATTGTGATTGGCTACGCATAGATTCACGTTACGAAACTTAGGAGTTTGCCAACCTACTATGCGACTATGCAGTGCTTATTATTACGGTTGTAGTTAAACACGGTTGTAGCTTACACCGTATCAGAGAATGAGTTCAACTCTTACCGTTGTTGGTTTTGTCGTGATTATTTCGATTGTAGCACGGCCTTTAGTAGAGGCACAGACTAAATAGCAATACAGACGTGAAGTGACGTGGCGGCTCATTGGCTACTCCAGGTTATTGATACCAGCCCCGTATATGTTTGGCCCCTACACGTTACTGCAGCTTTCATATTGGCCTAGCTGCCAGCTAACAGGGCAACCGCCTTACACTGATTGGTCGTAGGCTTATCCGCCATGTTGCTGGCGTGTGCAACTGAGTTCGCTGTTCTACTGGCTATTTATCTTCTGTATTTCTAAATGTTCTCTGGTTGACGTAATGTTATTTCCACTATAAGTTAATAAGAAAATACGTTTTCTTATTAAAAAGTTTGGCAAAGGGGAAAATTAGGCAATTAGTTACGCTGCTTTTGTTAGCGGGTGTAATAAAATACGAGAGCGTAGTAATTTAAATCTAACTAGGCTTGGCAAAGAGAGAAGTCATTTAGTTTTAAAGTGAAAAACAAACCAATTTACGTTTTCAAATAATCAACTAAATGTAACTTAAAAATCACGACTGTCTGTGATTGGTCAGTTGACACCTCTTACCAATATCAGCGCTCAAGCGGCAGAAATTTTCTCTGTGCGACAATCTTTTACCATTGATCTTTCTAACGTGTGACAGAATTAACCTTATGACAGAATCACATAGGCGCGGCAAAAGCAACACGGCCGCCACGATATGAAAAATAAAAGATGTCCGCCAATCAGCACGTTTCTGTGATGTAGCCTAAGCTTGATAAAAATTGGCAGGCGCGATGGGAATTCCAAAAAGAAATTCGAATCTGAGTTTAATTTTTTACCCAAACATTGGTGAAACTGACGAGTTGGTAGAAAATTACATTTATTAATTTTATGAGAAATTTTAGTTGGTTATCGTAAACAAATCGGAATGCCAGTGACAAATAAACGGGGCAAAATGCGAAACACTGTAAACTATGTGGATGTTGTACAAGAGGTTAGTTTGTAGTTACAATTAATTATTTGCATGATTATGATCCTTTTTTCTACTATTTATCGAGTGGCAGCCTGAGAAGTGTTTGCAATAACAATAATGTTTAGTGTCGCATCGCTTTTATCGTGCGGCTCTGTTGCGGGTGTGATTTCACCATTAGTTGAGGTAAGGTTAATTCTACTACAGGTTAGAAAGATCAATGCTGTAAGTTTGGCACAGGGAACATTTCTGCTACTTGAGCGCTGGTATCGCTAGTGTACCAAACAGACCAATCACAGAGCTTTCCTGAATTTTAAGTTACATTAAGTTGATAATTTAAAACTCGAAATCTGTTTATTTTCACTTTAAAATTAAATTAAATGACTAATGTAATTTCAAATTTTATTTAAATATACTTTTTCTACGGTTTCGTGTATTTCTGGTCTCTTAGCGATTGGAACGAAACTAGTGGCAGCAATTTTCCCTGTGCCATGCTCTTCCATAAGAAAACGTATTTTCTTTCTAACCTGTAGTAGAATTAACCTTAGTCGAGGTGTGTGACGCGAAACAACGCACTATTTTCTCGCGTGCACTGCGACGGCAATCAGGCGGTGTATGTGCAACGGCCAAGTCCCGCCCTGTAAAAATAAATGCCTCCACGGCGCGCGGCCGCGCAGACAGGGCGCAGAGGAAAGGAATGTCGGTGTTGGCGTGCGCGCGCGGGTCGAATGAGGAGGGAAGGTGGGGAGGGGTTGTTTTTTTCCAGGAAGCAACCCTTCGTAAACTGCCGCCCACCCTCGCTAAGGGCTCGTAAATTGATATTCTCTGCGGGGTCGTGCGGAGGCCCACGCAACGCGTCCGGCCCGGGGTGAAATTACTTATTAAACGATGACGGATAACACCGCTGCTTCCACGTAAGCCCCTGCGTAGCAACAACCCCCTCCTAGGCCAAGTTCCTTGACTTACCACCCCCGCAGTCGATAACGTCTCCTCACCCCCGCGCTGGTTCGGCGGAACGTGCGCTGCCTTTTTACCGGGAAATAATTACCCTTTCGGCGGGGGCTGATTACGTCGTGGCCTGCTTAGCGAGCCGGACGCTGTGGCGGAATTCTTTTCGCGGAAATACTTGATTGTGACGGCGTCGGGAAGGAAGGGAGTAGCTCGCCGAGGGCTGGAGGAGACACGCGACGATATTCACGACCCCCGGACGTTCAGCTCAGCTCCGCGCCATGAGAACTTCTTCCCGCGGTATTTACACTATATCTAGGGGCGCGAACATTTCGCGAGAAGAACTTTGTCCCTGTTTGTTTCCGTGCAGCTCTGCTTCAAGGTTACTTAGTGTATGGTCAGACCATTCGCCTCCCACCAAGGCAATCTGGGTTCGATTCCGGGTGGGGTCAGTCCTCGGATTTTCGCATGTGGGCATCGTGCAGGACGATGCCGCTGGTCGGCGGATATTCTCGGGGATCTCCCGTTTCCCCTGCCCTTTCATTCCGGCACTGCTCCATACTCATCTCATGTCACCCCTCACCAGCGCTAAAGACCACAGACTAAGAAGTAATACAGACGTGAAATGACGTGGCGGCTCAATTGTAGAGACATGCAAAATTCGCGTTATCATTTGGTAGCAGACTAAACTACACTTTCCTATACATAACAGAGCATAATCTACAATTCTATTGGTCAAGAACTTTTATGTGTTGTCTTTTACGTGTGTTACGTTTTAACAGAGATTGGCCTCTCTACACTCTAAAAAATTTTTGTAAAATTTACAAGGATATTCTTTGTACTTTTACAAATCCTTGTAAAAGTACAAAGAATACCCTTGTAAAATAATTAGTTTATGAAGTTACAAAGGTAAACATTGTAATACTATCTTGTACCTATACCAGCAGTTCCTGCACTGTAAATTATTTTGTAAAATATGACAAGGCACTTTTCGTAGTTGTACAAACTTTTGTAAACGTTGAAAATATTCCTTGTAAAATTATTAGTTTACAATGTTAAAAGTATTTTGTTTAAAAAAACTTAGAAAAAAATGTGTGGTAGACTACAAAAATCGTAAGTTCGCCGGAAATTACTTATGCAAAGATCACAACCTCTGAAAAGTATTTTTCTGGAATAAAGTGAATATTTATATTAATTGCGTACTTGAAAAAATAGAATTATTACTGAACTTTACATTGAACAAATGGAGACTAAGCAATATGGAAGTTACGGTGGTCTAGGGGTAAGTTGTTTAGATTCTAAGCGTGGGGTTAGTGGTTCGAAAATTAGCCCCTTCCGAGTTTTTTTTATTGTTTGAAAATAATCCCTTGTATACGTCCTTGATTCAAAATTTATTTGATAAATAAGTTCAGTGTTATTTATGAAGTACAATGAACATTTAAATTTATTACTTTCCTTATTGATAATACAGCTACAAGGCTAGTCCTTGTAATTTTACAAAGCTATACTTTGTATTTTATTACAAGGATACAGCTCTTTCAAAGATCATAACCATTGTAGTTTTACAAGGTATTTCTTTGGCAACTGGGTTTCCAAGGCTTTTCCTTGTAAAAGTACAAAAAAAATTTTACAGTGTACCGTGTAAGCATTCTCCGCGGAAAGTCACAATATCGGCCAGCGAGAGACGTCGAACGAGCCTATGGTCACTTGGAGTCTAGCCAGCTGTCAGAAAATAACGAGAATTTTGCATGTCCCTACTCATTTGATACGGGCGAACTTCGCCACTTATTGACTGCCCGTGTTTGTTAATACAAGCCCCGTGTGTGTGTGTGGTTTATGCATGTTACTGCAGGTTTCCTATTGGCCTGGCTACCAGCTAGCAGGGCAGCCGCCGTACGCTGTTTGACCGTAGTCTTGACCGCCATGTTGCTGGCCAGGGAAGCCATTTTGCTGGCTTGTGTGACTGAGTTCGCTGTTCTACTGGCTATTTCACTTCTGTATTTCTAAATATTCTGTGCTTAAGACCTCGATGTTGAGCGCTGACCAAAAATCTCTCACTCACTTTTTTAATGGCAGCGTGTTTATGCGAAGTGACGTCTCTAATCTGACTATGCCAATCACAACATGGTTAATGCAACACCACACGTCTGTAATTTTCGTATAGAACCTGACTGAACAGTTATACAGAAGCGAGGTTATTGGCAGTGTGTCGTAGTGCAGAGATGTCTGTGATTTACGAATCGAACCCTAAGACGTGTGAGAGTTAAAGAACATGTTGCAAAAATTTTTTTAGCGAAAATCAGGGGTCCTTAAATATGATATAATTTATATAAATTGTCCGATATGTTTGCATTATTTACGGAAAAAGATCACACGGATCAAATAAAACAAACAATCAAGACACGCGAGAGTTAAATATCCAATCACTGACAATGAAGCCAAACTGTACATTTGTACAAAGACACTGAAACAAATTGAGACGAAATTATTTTCGTGAAATGTTGATCGCTGTAGATTTAGGCTGTTCACTTTGTACTGAGAACTCCCCAATAATTATAATAATCGAAAATTGTCCTTCTTTATTTGGACCATAGAAATTAAGTTTTTAGGTTGGTGAAACATTTACACAGGTATTTAGCTACACGGACTTTATCATATTGAAAATAGTGAAGTAGGTTGCAGGGCAACTAAAATAAATGTTTATGTAGTGCTGATTTTATCGTGAACAGGCTATACCTACATCACGTGACAAACACCATTCAACCCCGCCGCCCACAAGACGTCTCTTACTGACCTGCTCCCGTAACTATATAGCCTAAAAGAAGGCAATTATCCTAAAACACGCCCCTTCATTTATTAAAAATACAGTTTACTACATTAGAAAACTTTTTAAAGCGAATTCACTATGACTTTATAAAATTATTTTAATTAAATAAATATTTTTAACAAACTTTTTTGTTGAAACCACATAATTTTACTATATTTTTTCGACTTAAACATATTTTAATATCAGTATAGAGTTGTACATTTTATAGGGCAAACAGACCATACATCATGATATACTTTAATGTGACTTTTAATTCTTTCGAGAGTATTAAAAAATTGTATGTTTGAACCATATTAGTCAGTTTCTTCAATAAAAAGTTGCCAGTACAGTATTTATCTCATATATATCCTAACTCACACACGGAAAAAAAATGTTACCAATTTCCCTGGTTCACAAAACAATTTCTCAAAGATCATCCACATTTTTGCTTTCAAAAATTGTAAAAAATATTCCTGAATGTATAAAAAATAAAAATCTAAACCAGAAATATATATATAGATATTTATATATATATATATATATATATATATATATATATATATATATATATATATATATATATATATATATATATATATATATATATATATATATATATATATATATATATATATATATATATATATATATATATATATATATATATATATATGTATTGATATATATATGTATATATATAAATATATATATTGATATATATATATTGATCGGGGGTTTAAATAACATAACTGATGATGAGTTGTCTTTAATTTTTATGTAGTAGTTTACTATGATTAATTATTTAACATTTTATATATTTTAAATTGTTAAATACTATCTGTATCCATTAATAATAATTTTAATAGGTTTAAAATTTTTAAATTTGTAATTCATGTAGCATTTAATTTTTTTTCGAATAAATTTAATACAAGTTTTCTTACATAAATCACCGCAGCAATAGGAAGTAAATTGTCTAATAGCACTCACACACAAGCTTCGCTTATGTGTGATGTTTTCCATTTTATAAATAGTATTTATACAAGTGCTGTAATATATTAATGGAAATGGTAAATAAAAAATAATAAATGTCGTGATAAACCACGTTGCGTGCTTCACAAAATTTTGAAGGCTCCATCACAGAGTTCACTTGGTTACCAACAGAGAGCAGGAATGCGTAGTTATTTTAACTACCCGACAAACACTTAATATTACTTCATCTTTATTATTACGTTTTAAAGTAACAGTAAAACTCCTGAAAGTCTGAAAAAATGTGCTCATTAGTTTCTACACGTTTGCAAAAATTATTACTTTTTAATCTTAAGGTTGTTCAAGTGGGGAAAAAACATAATTTTATACTTGTATGAAATAGTGTTAGTTTTGTACACATTACTTGAGAGTACACATACTTCTAACGGAAAAAAATTAGCTCATATAGTTTTCCCGTAATGGCACTTCAAAGTCAAAATTTGCGTGTTTTTACTTCATACAAAACTTGAAAACCAGATAACATAA
>PNEQ01007448.1:0-39311 GCA_003012365.1 Medauroidea extradentata | reverse complement strand
GGTTATACTTTAAAAACGATAATCATATAACGTAAAATAATTTACGTACAATATTTTATAAACAAATATATGAGTTTCTCCCATATACCGCAATGTTAATCTGTCCCCACATGCGAATGCAGCGCCCCTAGCGACAGAAATTTTCCCTGTGCCAAACCTTTAACATTGATCTTTCTAACCTGTAGTAGAAATAACCTTATCACAATCCACAATGCCGTTTTACCGTCAATTTTTAATGCAATAAAAATAATGTATAACGTTACTTGAACTATGTAGGAATGCCATAGCTTTTGCTACTTGCTGAAACTTCGACACCTATAGAGAGTTCTCAAGTAGTTATCTTTACTACCGCTAGATCGCAGCAACATGCTCTTCGTTCGCGCTGCAGGTTTTATGAATGAGCTCGTGACGTAGAAGTGCTGTTACGCAATACCTTGCAACCTACGTTTTACCCTTATCGACCGGAGCGGCGGAGAAGAGGTTAGTAGGGGTCTAAACACTGACCCTGGAATTCTCATGACGTCATTTACGATCAGCTTTATTAGATCTTTAAATTTTCTAACGACCGTCAATTCCTTGTTTGGTACCTAGTAATTATAAGGTTCCGTGTTGTTTATGGCACTTCGCACCATCCGTCAACGTCACAACGGATTACAACAGAGGAGCTAGTATAAAAAAAAAAGAAGGGAGAGTTTCTTTCGTGTAACGCTTGTGATTTATATATTTTAAAGTTGTTTAACTTTTCAATCAGAATAACGGTTTTCCAGTGACACATGTAAACAAGTCTGTGTGTGTAGTACGTAGGTTTCCTAATAACAGTATTTTTTTCGACAAGATTTTGAACTGTCATATTTGAGCAAATATTAAAAAATTCATGTATTTGGCGTTTCCGGTTTTGCGTAGTTGTTTTCATGAGTTAAGGTGCAATAAATTTATATAACAATATGTACAAAGTGGTACAAGGTACAATATTTGAAAACTTTTTTAATACTAATAAGAAAGTTATCAGGAACATAACAATACACGAAGCACAGAGCTCAAAAACAATGCAACACTTTATAAAAAAAACAGTACAGCTGATGTGGTCACGGACATAGAATACAGAGAGAGTCGTCGGAATGTTTCATTTCGGTTACAATTATGGCATTGGCCTCTGTGATTGACGTGTGTTTATTTTTAGTCATATTAGAGTCTACATTATGTTTTAACAATTATGTATTTGTAATATATATTGTGTATACGAATTAATAATAATTGTTCACTTTAAAAATAATAATTATTTTTAGTACTGCGAATTGAACAGCTTTATAAAATTGGAAGAAAATTCAAATTCTGAGAGTGATTTTTAAGAAACGTAGTAGTACTTACATTCTACTTGTGATGGTGTGCTGTTTTCTTTGCTAAGGTGAAAAACGTGTCCATGAAAATAAATTTGTTATTATTGTGTTGTGGAAGCCTATGTATTCTGTCGGTTAAGAGCATTGATATTGCGGAATTGTGGTAAGTATCTTTTGCACGTAACATGTAACTTCCGTAAATGAATGAGTTATTCACTGTGCATACATTTATATGTTTATTAGTTACACAATTTGCAATTTTGATTAGGCACTTTTATTAATTTTGTGTACCTGTGTTCTATACTAGAAGAAAGTTGTCAACAAGTAGGCCTAATGGTAGAACACTGGCGTATTTTCTAACCACTTTAAGGTTAGGTCATGGCTAACATTTGTGCCATGTTCTAAAGCGTTAAAAGCCCCTGCCACAATGAACTTTTAACTGCCGTGCAGTGCAGTGCCGTACCGTGCTGGTGTGATTCTGGCTAGCTGATTGGCCCACGTGACCATGACGTCACTGCTGTTCTGCTTGCTGGGGCCGCGTTCCAGAACGTTACTCTTGGAGCAGAGTAAAGTAATGGAGAGTAAGGCAGAGTAAAACAAGAGTAAAATTTGTTTTGGAACGGGCGTAGAGTAAACAGATTCAGTTGTTTGTGAACATTGCGAATGTGTAGGTTCGACAGCTGTAATTATAAGAATTAATATTACGCGTTTTTAACTGTTCTGAAGTGTGGTGAAAACAAATGTCCGTTAGTATCATGGTTTTATCGTACGATGTGGTGGACATGTGCTCATTTTCGTGGATTGAAAATGTTCAGGAGTTATTAAAGTGCTTTGTAAATTGACAGCAGCATATTTATAATGAAGTGAAATATACAAGCGTTGTTTTATCAAACTACTTATCCATCTGTTAACTTACGTCGGAATGAAAAACATAAGGATCATTGTGAGTGATGTGTAACTTGCTACAAGCAAAAATTATGTTGACAGTTTATATTTGTACTGGTTGTAATTTATGTAATTGATTTCTGAATTCCGCTAGGTTTCGCCGTAACTCGTTTGACATTGTGTTTATGAGTGCATTAGGCCTACATGTGGATTTCGTCGTTCAGCGAGTCATAAATCAAATTGTATACTCATGTGTCGCGAATACACATGGCATCCGTTCAAGAACTTTACAAAACTAGGCCTAGACAATTTGCAAGTTTAATGTTAACCGAGGTGTGTTTGCTTTGTGTAGACAGCAAATATATGTAGAAAGGTTAGAAGCAGTGTTTGGCCGTCTCACGAAAGACTTTAAACTATAAGAGTAGTCCTCCTGTCTTATGAAATAAAGATAATCACAACAGAATCACTCCAGCACCTGTAATATGAAAATGAAGCGAATTAATAATAGGCAATAACATTTATTCCCCAAGAATCATGGAGCAAGGAAACTTATAATTAATTATTTATTTCACAATGTTCTCGACAGTTGCTGAAACAGGTGTTAGCTAACATTCTCACTATCTATTTACATTAACACTTCTATTCTTTATCTCAGTCATTTTAAAGTTAATGTTACGTTTTAACACAATTCACTAAGCACACTCGTTAATAGCTACAATTGACAATTATTGGGACTCATATTACAAAGGGAATATGTTTATTAATAGGTACACCTTAGTATTGGAAACATATATTTATTTACAGGTATTCAATGTACGTCCAACAACACAATATCGTTACTTAGGCCTAATTACAATTACTTATGAAAGTGGAACATGTGAATTTCGTCCATTTTTTTCACTTTCAACATAAACAAATGAATTTTACTCTCAGTTACTCAATGAAAACACGTGAGTAAAAATGTTACTCTGCAAAT
Organism: Medauroidea extradentata; assembly: GCA_003012365.1. Lineage (NCBI taxonomy): Eukaryota > Metazoa > Arthropoda > Insecta > Phasmatodea > Phasmatidae > Medauroidea > Medauroidea extradentata. The sequence continues at coordinate 36,113 of PNEQ01007448.1, read as the reverse complement.
ATGCTCAGAGTAATTACTTCGTAGTTTTGGGACACCGCCAGAGTAAGTAAAATTTATGCTCCAAAGGTTTTGGGACAGGCACGGAGTAAATTTTACTCGCAGAGTAACGTTTTGGAACGCCACCCGGGCAGAGCAGTCGCTTATTTTTGTTTGTTTACATTTTTTCTCCGCGCGCTGTCATGGCATTGGCTCTCGTTTTGTGACGTACATCAGTCAACCAATAGCAGTCACCTTGCCGCTCCCTGCCGGTGTTGGCCGGTGAGTGCCGCCCCTGCCGTTGCCAAAAAAAGTTCAAAGTTCGTCTGGAATTGGCGGCACAGCACGGCACTGCCCGGCAAGCAGAACAGCAGTGATGTCACTGTCACGTGGGCCAATCAGATAGCCAGAATCACACCAGCACGGCACGGTACTGCACTGCAGTTAAAAGTTCATTGTGGCAGGGGCTTAAAAGTGCCATGGCTGCCGTCTTCAAGGCGTTGCGGAATCGCATCTCACGACCCCAAGAGCATGTGAAATTTTTCCGCTTGAAATAATTTCATTGCGAAGTTATTTTCACTCAAGAATAGCAAAATAGAATCCATTACGAAATTCCGAAAAATTCGCAATGGAATAATCTCGCATCATTTCAAGAATTGGCCCCCAGGTCTGTGACGTTGCTGGGAGCCAGGAGTTGAGCAGGGTTGGTTGTCAACAGAATCTCTACCTGCTACCCTGTCATCCGAAAGTTTGGTGTGTGTGTGTCCTTATGCTCCTTGATCACAGACTACTTAGATATATGGTGTAACTCCGCGCATACGAACGCACATGAATATATGCGGAACAACTTCAATGTTTAAATCCGCGGCAATTTTGAAGTAATTGTACTGTCACTGAAAACAGATGCATTTAGGAACCAAAATCAATTTGCGGTAATTTATCACAATTACAATTCGTTTATCCTAGCAAGATATGCAGGTCGATGAGATAAATGGTAAAAGTTTACAAATAATCAAGTAAATATACCTTGGGTAAACATGCTGCATCGGACATTCTTATCAACATTCTATACTTTACTTTGAGTTAAAATACACTTCACGCTGCATTTTACCGTTAGCAAAACAGTCGTAAAATAATATAATCTAATATGAAAATAAGTAGAATAAAAAATATAGTATCAATTATCTTGTAAAACTCTAGTGTGCATAAAAGAAAAATTTAAATAAATCTATACAAATGTAATGCCAGATAAATTGGCTGAGCATTTGCAATAAACATAATTATTTTCACTTTTTTTGCCTACTTTCCGAAGGAAAAGTAGGTAAAATGAGATCAACTGCATGCATGTGTGTCTATGAATGTGTGTGTCTCCTCTAAAAACTTTTGAGCTCGTATACTAAATGTAATCAATCTTGGTACACATATACTACCTGGTAAGGTGACTTGACTTTTATTTATTTGTTCGTGCCATATTATTATTATTATTATTTTTTTTAAATAGTAGCCATTTTTATAATTTTCGAGTAATTTGACACATGTAAGAAAATATTTTTCCGAATTTCATCAAACTTGGTACATATTTAGTACTACTTACTAAGGTAACTTGACTTTTGTGTGTTTTTATTCATGTAAAGTTAATTACATGTAAATGGCTGCTGTTTGAAATTTTTTGTCACATTCAGATATCTGAAGAACGATTTTCAGAATTTCAGCAGACTCGGCAGCGTACATGTTAGAGTAAAATTGCTGTATTTGTGTTCCTACCCCTTTCATATTTACACAGTGGCGACCTTCTGAAAATATCATTATTAAATGAGATATCTAGACGAACCGTAATCAGAATATATAGTATAACGATTTTAGTTTTACGCATGAACATTTTTTGATAACATGACATTGAGATCGCGCAAACGCAGCAGACTACAACACACGTTTCATTCACGACGGCAGACCCAGTTATTCGTCCAAAATTGTTTAACAAGTTACAATGTTTACCTTTGGTACAGGCAATACGATACATGATGCTCTCGGTTGTGTTTTCAATTAAGTATTCAATTATTTTACACGAATGACTGAAAATTGACCTTTTGCGTTATAAGACGTGCGTCTGCATGTAAACATCCATGCCATGCTGATCAGACTCCATTTCTTACTTTGCATGGTGCCTCGAAATATTAACATCCGAAATCAACTTAGATAACTTAATGTTGCTTCTACTGTGTGTGACAATAATAGATAATTTGTCACCGAATATCACCATCATATCGAAGAATAAGTTTGGTATCAAGTAAAAATAATTGTGTCGAACGGATTCTTTGTCTATTTGGCCTGCCAAATAGTCTTCGTTATCTTCAGTAAAATATAAAATGAATTTCAGTATTTCCTTATGTTGCTTTTTTGATTAGTTTCGTTCCAAAGTTTTTAATAGTGTAGTTCCAAAACAGATGATTTTTATACAACAATGTTGTACAAGTAATCGTAGTACAGATCTTAATATTAAGCCAGACAAAAGTAACATTTTTTTTATGTTTCTTGAAATGCACTTAAATAACGGTGTCGCAATCGAAGGAATGCCCCAATGGAAGGGCGTTGCAGACTTTATGGCATTTTAGAATCTTGAGAGTCTATTGATTAGTGACCGGTGATTTTCGCGATAAGAATTTTGCAACATCTTGTTTACATGTCTTATGTGCACACCTGCAGCTCTGCTTCGTAGTGAATGATTGGATGTTTTTAACTCTCAGTGTCTTGTGGTTCTACCTGCTAATAACAGACGTGTGGTGTCGTAGTAATATTTCTCTGATTGGCACAGTCAAACAAGTGACGCCTCTGAACAAAGACAAGCTGCCAATAACTACCAAGTAGATCTACAGGTGTATACGTATGGCTTTGTAACAAACTGATGGAAAAATATATTCGCGAAAAGCACCTCTAGCTATTGTTCATTGGTACTCTTTCATGTCTGTCTGTAATCCGCGAAATAACTCTACGAAATAGACATGCTAGAAAATTAGCACCCGTTTCTTACAGACGCTTTGGTTTACAATGCCACTGTGTGCTTCTTTTCACGTGAAATGAAGTCAACGATAACTAATACGTAATGACAGGATATTTGTTAATCACCTGCCATTTGTATTTTTATTATAATAAGTTACACAACATTTATTAATGTGTCCTACTTGTCTAATAACGGGATGTTGTTTTATTCTCCGACTAGCTCAGGCTCAGTCTTTGAGTGGGGAGAAGGGGCAAAGACTCGGGTATGTTACGAATAAACATATACATACACGGGGTTTCTGTGGGTCGTCCCCCGGAAAAGTTTGAATCTCAAGGCACAAAATGATGCAATTTAGATGTTTCCAAACAGAAATATTGAGTATAAGGCAGATATTTAGCAAGTGAAATTATCTTGTACAAATAATAATTACACATACCGAAAAATGTTGGGGAAAGGTTCAAAACACATCTTTGTCCCCACAAACTAGTTGGTGCGGTGGTGCGCCGTGTGCGTGTGGTAGGTTAATTAATTATTTTTAAATAGCCATTAATCGTAAAGCAAAAACAACAGTCCCTGGCAAATAAACACAAAAATGCCCACCAATAAAAACATAGAAGAGAACAGAAGGTGGCACATAAAAAAAACACACAAAAACCAGAGGAAGCTGTTGTAGACAAACAATATCAAAGTGGAAGCAATGCACGATTAAATAAATACTAGGCTACCATATGCAACGGGCAAAGAAAAATAATTATTTAAATAAATAAATAGGCTCTCTCGCCATAATCAACAATATACACCATAGGAAAATATGTTAAATGAGAACTCTGAAAATTGTGGTAGCTCAAAATGATTTATTTAATTTTTACTGCAATATTAAATATTTTGTTTTCATTTTCTTTTCTTTTAAAATAAAATTCACAACATTATTGACATCGATGAATAGTCCATTAGTACTGAAATTGTACTGAAATTATAAAAGGCCCAAATCTTGCAGGCACAGTTAAATGAAAATAGTGAATTGATTATGCAATTATTATTTTTTTTAAATACACAATAAAATTATCGAAACAACAAATGCCCATTCTATAGGCTGAATAAGTATTGCACGTCCGAATCAATGTCGTAATAAATTAATAAAAAACTAAATTACAAGTAAATTGGATGCATTCATTAGGCCTTATAAAATGTTAAATTGTTATTAAATAATTTATTATTAAAATCGTACAAATATTACGTTAAAAAGGTAAGTGTGACAGCTGTTAATTCATAAATTAAAATATACACATTTAGTTGCTGCTTATCTGATCAAAGTCCCGCAGTAGAAGAGTACAGCACGCTGGGGTGTCTTCATGTTTCCCAGTTACAGCGGCAAAACAAAGAAGACGAAAAGGCGAAGAAAATGCCCCAAAATAGGCCAGAAAGACTGGACGTCCGTAGTAGAGACTACAGGTCAGCTCATCAATAGCCCAGCATGTGAATAGGCCAAGACGCGAATCGTCTACACAGAAATTACCAAAAAATTAAAGAAGATATAATTTAAATAGCACATTAAACCTCTCGTAGGAAAATTACTCCACAGACGAGGGCGAAGATAATCTCATGATAAAATTCAGATGAAACAACCACAATAAAAGATTTTTTAAAAAATTTAGCACTACAGTTTTACTACTAAGTTACAATATAAATTTTGCTACATTATAAAAAAGGTTAAATAATGGTAACTAAAGTGCCAAGATCAGCCAAAAAGGCAGGAACACCAAACACACTCATCTTGACGATACGGTAGTTGACGGCAAAGTCTTAAGAAATGCAACAGAAGAAGCTGCAGAAACGTTGAACAAAGGAGCATCGAAAATGGTTAGCAACAGTACCAACATCGGCAAAGTGCGCATTGAAGCGCCCTATAGCATGCGATAATCACGTGATCATAATCGCTAAACTGCATCGAAATCACGCGGTGAAATACAGAAATGACGCACTGCAACGGCAGCAGCACGTGTCATAAAGACAGAGGTACGACAGAACAACTGACAGAGGAATGTAAAGCTCAGCGGCTACTGTCCTGCTAAGAAAAAACAATGTAGCGAGACTCGGGTCGGCTCGAAGTAATGTAACAAGAAAGAATAGCTGTAATCGAAAGTGAACTTTTTGAAATATCGTTAACAAATTAATATTACTCAATAACACCTATTATTGTTAACTTAGGCTAAATTAAACAAGTTAATAACAACGCAAAAAAATAATAATTTGACTGAATTAAGGAAACATAAATAAAAAATTTCATATGTATATTATTTAAGTCGTGCCGTATTTGATACGGCACAGTGGGGGCCTGCTGCCACGACGTCTCCGGCGCCACTGGACTTGCTAAATACGCTAACGTCGTATTCTGCTGGCTGCTCGAACATTTAAACGATTTAATTTATTGTCACTTTGAAATTTCCTATGTTTATTATCCAGGTTACCAAAATGGTTGATTCTAGTAGTATCCCATACAGTATAGAGATTCTCTTTTAACCTTCAGAATAGGTATATTTATTCACGTCATACAGAATTTTAGTATGCTACTTTCAAAACAGACTTCAAATGTTTTCAAATGTTGACATAAATTATAAAATATCCTCCAAAATAGTTTTATAAACTATCTTAGAAAACTTTTGAAGTGGTTGTAAAATAAAACACAGAACATAGCGAAGTGAACGTACACAAATGTGATCTAACGTGAAAAATTGGCTAAGCCCCCATAGCAATACCGGGTTTTTCCCGATGTTAAGTACGTATCGTTGTAAAATAAAAAAAATCTGACTCAATCGGCAACGACTTTGTTATAAAGTAAAACACCTAAATACACATATTTTTTTTTAAATTACTGTATGCCAGTGTCTGTGAAGAATGTAGGAGTAAATCCGACATTCTGTTGTCTTTCTCACGTCATTTTATTGTTGCTCAATATCCACTTTACTTGTCTATCGTCCTTTTGCGGTTATAAATATAACCAGCTGGAGCTGGAGTAGAGCAAGATGGGTCTGCTCAGACACGTGACAGGTTATTGGCGATCACCAAGGTCATTTGTAAAAGCCTCCTTACGATTCAGGATTTCAAGACAGCAGGAAATTCAAATTAAGCCTTAAATATTTCATACGCTTGATAAATAGCTTATAAAATGCGACGGCATTGATATACGTAAACTTGTGTGTATAGTAGTACGGTTTTTTTTCCTTCGACATTTTGAACACTATGCAAAGAGTTTCACTTCGTTGTGGTTCATAGATTTGTCTAGTGTTAGCAGTGCAATTATGTGTTCATCGAAAAACAACTCAACTGTGGAGACTTACTCGCGAAAACTTTGCTCGTGTTACTGTCAGCAGACCTCAAGTCGAGTTTTTTTTCCTGTCCATATATATATATATATATATATATATATATATATATATATATATATATATATATATATATATATATATATATATATATATATATATATATATATATATATATATATATAGGATGTTCGAACAAAAAGTGTGCCATATTGCAGGAACAGGTCATAAGGTCATACACACCAAAAGAAAGAAACAATATCTGATAAACCTAGTCCCTAAGTTGCACCCTTTAAGAGGCATGTATACTTTGTGAAAATTACAATAGGAGGGTCCATTGTGGTTTCCCTCCCTTCATTTACATCAACATATCTAGTTGAATTAAACTGTTCTTTTCGTAAAATATCTCGTGTCTCGTCAGCTACTACATTAATTCTTGAAACTATAGCTGCCTGTATCAATTCTCCACACAACACAAGAATGGTTTCATTTTGTGTAAGCAGAGGTGTGAACTGACCTCTAGTTCCTCCTGATTCTTTAAATGTTTCCTCAATACTCCATCTCAATTTATAGCCCGAAAAAGACAAAAGTGCTCTATAGTTTTCGTCATCGATCTGTGTAATCCAATCAATACTCATGGTCACAAGATTAACGAGATTCCTGTAACACAATTTCCTACCGACTACAGAGAACAGTGTTTCTACAATTGGCCTTAATGTCTGGCGAATCTCAGTAGCTATAACTTTACTACGAAAACTAAGAAGAATAAGAACTAAGGTTAGGTAGAGTTGAGGTTAGGTAGATTGGAGGTTAGGTAGAGTTGAGGTTAGGTAGAGTTGAGGTTAGGTAGAGTTGAGGTTAGGTAGAGTTGAGGTTAGGTAGAGTTGAGGTTAGGTAGGGTTGAGGTTAGGTAGAGTTGAGGTTAGGTAGAGTTGAGATTAGGTAGAATTGAGGTTAGGTATGGTTAAGGTTAGGTAGGGTTATGTAGACTAAGGTTACATTGGGTTAGGTTGGGTTAAGTTATATAGGATTATGTAGGGTTAGGTTGGGTTAAGTCATGTAGGGTTAGGTTGAGGTTATGTAGATTTAAGTTAGGTAGGGTAATGTTAGATCGGATTATCTTAGACTTGGTTAGGTCGGATTAGCTTACACTGGGTTAGGATGTATTAGCGTAGGTTGGGTTAAGTTAGGTAAGGTTGTGTTAGGATTGGTTGGGTTAGGTCAGGTTGGGTTAGGTCCGGTTGATTCAGGTTGGGTCAGGAAAGGTTGGGTTAGGTTAGGTTAGATCAGGTTGAGTAAGGTTGTGTTAGGTTAGGTCAAGTTGAGTAAGGTCGGGTTAGGTTAGGTCGAGTTAGGCTAGAATGGGTTAAGTTAGCTTATGTTAATTAGGGATACCTTAGTTTTATGTCATTTCAAAGCACGCTGAAGCAACTCAGTGCAATAAAGTGCAATTTAGTGCAAGAAAGTGCAACCCAGTCCAAAACAGTGCAACCTAGTGCAACCTAGTGCAAGAAAGTGCAACCTAGTGCAAGAAAGTACAACCTAGATTAGTTCAAAATATGTTTAGGTTGTGGTAGAATGGGTTGGGTTAGGTTGTATTAAATGTCGAGTTAGGTTATGTCGGGTTAGGCTAGCTTATGTTAATTAAGGATATTTAAGTTTTATAAGTCAATTTAATGCATGCTAAAAAATCAGTGTAAGTGCAACTTAGTGCAAAACAGTGTAATTCAGTACAAAAAAGTACAACATAGTGCAAGAAAGTGCAACACAGTGCACAAAATGCAACATAGTGCAAGAAAATGCAACATAGTGCAAGAAAATGAAACATAGTGCAAGAAAATGCAACATAGTGCAAGAAATTGCAACATAATGCAAGAAAATGCAACATTTTGCAAGAAAATAAAACATTCAACATAGAGCATGAAAGTGCAACATACTGCAAGAAAGTGCAAAGTAGTGCTAGAAAGTGCAATGTAGTGCAAGAAAGTGCAACTTAGTGCAATAAAGTGTAACCTAGTGAAAGAAAGTGCAACTTAGTGCACGAAAGTGTAACTTAGTGTAACATAGTGCAAAATAGTGTGCAAGAAAGTGCAACCTACGTTAGCGGAAAATAGGTTTAGGTTGTGGTAGAATGGGGTGGATTAGGTTTTAAGTAAGGTGGGGTTAGGTTAAGTAAAATCGGGTTAGGTTGGGTTAGATTAGGTTGGATTAGGTTAGGTTGGGTTAGGTCATTTGGGTTAGGTTAGGTCGGGTTAGTCTAACATATGTTAATTGGAGATATTTAATTTTAATTAGTCCAGTTAATGAATGCTGAGGAACTCAAAGAGCAACTTAGTGCAAGAAAGTGCAACTTAATGCAATAAAGTGCAACAAGCAGTTGCAATTCATGTGAAAATTTTGCGTGGCATCCGTGAAAAGTGATATTTAATCGGCCCTCTGGGCTGCAAACTGCGTGCCATTGCCCTTAAAAATTACTACTGCAGACCATCTCAACTTGGTATTGCAAGAAAGTGCAACTTGGTGCAAGAAAGTGCAACTTAGTGCATGAATGTGCAACTTAGTGCATGAAAGTGCAACTTAGTACAAGAAAATGTAACCTATTTTAGTACAAAATATGTTTAGGTTGTGGTAGAATGGGTTGGGTTTAGTTGTATTAAGTAAGGTCGGGTTAGGTAAGGTTAGGTCGGGTCAGGTAAGGTTAGATCGGGTTAATTAAGGTTAGATCAGGTTAATTAAGTTTATGTCATGTTAATTAAGGTTAGGTCGGGTTAATCAAGGTTAATTCGGGTTAGGTTACTTCGGGTTAGGTTAGCCTATGCTAATTAGGGATATTTAAGTTTTATTAGTAAATTTAATGCATGCTGAAGGAACTTAGTGCAATAAAGTGCAACTTAATGCATTAAAGTGCAATAACGTTTATGTTAGTTCGGGTTAGGTTAGCCTATGCTAATTAGGGATATTTAAGTTTTATTAGTAAATTTAATGCATGTTGAAGGAACTTAGTGCAATAAAGTGCAACTTAATGCATTAAAGTGCAATAACGTTTATGTTAGTTCGGGTTAGGTTAGGTCAGGTTAGATTAGGTCAGGTTAGGTCCGGTTAAGTTAGGTCGGGTTAAGTTAGGTCGCGTTAGTTTAGGTCGGGTTAGGTTAGGTCGGGTTAGGTTAGGTCGGGTTAGGTTAGGTCGGGTTAGGTTACTTCGGGTTAGATTACGTTGAGTTAGGTTAGGTCAGGTTAGTTTGAACGGGTTAGGTTAGTTCTGGTTAGGTTAGGTCGGGTTTGGTTACGTCGGGTTAGTCTAGCTTATGTTATTTAGGGATATTTAAGTTTAATTAGTCAATTTAATGCATGTTGAAGGAACTCATTTATTTGCAACATAGTGCAAGAACGTTTAACCTAGATTAGTGCAAAATAGGTTTAGGTTGTGGTAAAATGAGTTGGGTTAGGTTGTATTAAGTAAAGTCTTGTAAGGTTAAGGGTTAGGTTAAGTAAGGATGTGTTAGGTTACGTAATGTTTGGTTAGGTTAGGTTGGGTTAGATTAGGTTGGTTCAGGTTAGTTTGGGTCAGGTCGGTTTAGTCTAGCTTATGTTAATTTAGGATATTTAAGTTTTATTAGTCAATTTAATGCATGCTGAAGGGACTTGGTGCAATAAAGTGCAACTTAATGCATAAAGTGTAACATAGTGCAATAAAGTGCAACTTATGCAACAAAGTGTGAACTTAGTGCTACAAAATGCAACTCAGTGCAACAAAGTGCACTAAGTGCGATAAAGTATAGGTTAGGTCGTGTTAGGTTAGGTCAGGTTAGGTTAGGTCGGGTTAGGTTATGTTGAGTTAGGTTAGGTCGAGTTAGGTTAGGTCGGGTTAGGTTAAGTTGGGTTAGGCCATGTCTAGTTAAGTTAATTCGAATTAGGTTAGGTCGGGTTAGGCTAGCTTATGTTAATTATGGATATTTAAGTTTAATTGGTCAATTTAATGAATGCTGTAGGAACTCAGTGCAAGTGCAACTTAGTTCAATAAAGTGCAAAACTAGTCAACTTAATGTAAGAAGTGCAACTTAATGCAATAAAGTGCCACTTAATGCAATAAATTGCAACTTGATACATAAAAGTGTAACTAAGAGCAAGAAAACATAACTTAGTGCAAGAAAGTGCAACATATTGCAAGAAAATGCAACATAGTGCGAGAAAATGCAACCTAGTGCAAGAATATGCAACATAAAGCAAGAAAAAGCATTGTAGTGCAAGAAAATGCAACATAGTGCAAGAATGTGCAAAAAATTCAACACACTGCAAGAAGGTGCAAAAAAGTACTACATAGTGCAAAAAGTGCAACATAGTGCAAGAAAGTGTAACTTAGTGCAAGAAAGTGCAACTTGGTGCAAGAAAGTTTCAACTTGGTGCAAGAAAGTTGCAACTTGGTGCAAGAAAGTGCAACTTTGTGCAAAAAAAGTGCAACTAAGTGCACAAAAGTGTAACTTAGTGCTACATAGTGCAAATTACATTAGTGAAAAATTTGTTTAGGTTGTGGTAGAATGGGTTGGGTTAGGTTGTATTAAGTAAGGTGGTGTTAAGTAAAGTAAAATCGGGTTAGGTTTGGTCGGGTTAGGTTAGGTCGGGTTAGGTTAGGTCAGGTTAGGTTAGGTCGGGTTAGGTTAGGTTGGGTTAAGTTAGGTCGGATTAGGTTAGGTCGGGTTGGGTTAGCTTATATTATTTAGGGATATTTAAGTTTAATTAGTCTATTTAATGCGTGTTGAAGAAATTCAGTGCAAGTGCAACTTAGTGCAAGAAAGTGTAACATAGATTAGTGCAAAATATGTATAGGTTGTGGTAGAATGGGTTGGGTTAGGTTGTATTAAGTAAGGTGGTGTTAAGTAAAGTAAAATCGGGTTAGGTTAGGTTGGGTTAGGTTAGATCGGGTTAGGTCTGGTTGGGTTAGGTTTGGTCGGGTTAGGTTGGGTTAGGTTGGGTTAGGTTGAGTTATGTCTGGTTGGGTTAGGTTAGGTCGGGTTAGGCTAACTTATGGTAATTGAGGATATTTTATTTTAATAAGTCCAGTTGATAAATGATGAGTAACTCAGTGCAAGTGCAACTTAGTGCAAGAAAGTGCAACTGAAAGCAAGAAAGGGCAACTAAGTGCAAGAAAGGAGTACTTAGTGCAAGAAAGGGCAACTTAGTGCATGAAAGTAAAACTTAGTGCATGAAAGAACAACTTAGTGCATGAAAGTGCAACTTAGTGCAAGAAAGTGCAACCTTAATTAGTGCAAAATATGTTTAGGTTGTGGTAGAATGGGTTGGGTAAGGTTGTATTAAGTAAGTTCGGGTTAGGTAAGGTTAGGTCGGGTTAGGTAAGGTTAGGTCGCGTTAGGTAAGGTTAGGTCGGGTTAGGTAAGGTTAGGTCGGGTTTGGTAAGGTTAGGTCGGGTTAGGATATTTAAGTCAGGTTAGGTAAATTTAGTTCGGGTTAATTAAGGTTAGGTCGGGTTAATCAAGGTAACGTGGGGTTAGGTTACATCGGGTTAGGTAACGTTGGGTAAGGTTACATTGGGTTAGGTCATGTCGGGTTAGTCTAGCTTATGTTAATTTGGGATATTTAAGTTTTAATAGTCAATTTAATGCATGCTGAAGGAACTTGGTGCAATAAAGTGCAACTTAATCCAATAAAGTGTAACATAGTGCAATAAAGTGCAACTTAGGGCAACAAAGTGTGAACTTAGTGCAACAAAGTGCAACTTAGTGCAACAAAGTACAACTCAGTGCAACAAAGTGCAATAAGTGCAATAAAGTTTAGGTTAGGTCGTGTTAGGTTAGGTCGGGTTAGCTTAGGTCAGGTTAGGTAAGTTTAGGTCGGGTTATGTTAGGTGGGGTTATGATATGTCGGGTTTGGTTAGGTCGGGTTAGGTTAGATAGAGTTAGGATAGGTCGGGTTAGGTTAAGTCTGGTTTGGTCATGTCTAGTTAAGTTAGATCGGATTAGGTTAGGTTGGGTTAGGCAAGATTATGTTAATTATGGATATTTAAGTTTAATTGGTCAATTTAATGAATGCTTAAGGAACTCAATGCAGGTGCAACTTAGTTCAAGAAAGTGTAAAACTAGTCTACTTAATGTAAAAAGTGCAACTTAATGCAATAAAGTGTTACTTAATGCGATAAATTGCAGATTAATGCAATTAAGTGCAACTTAATGCAATAAAATGCAACTTAATACAATAAATTGCAACTTAGAGCAAGAAAATGTAACTTAATGCAAGATAGTGCAACATAGTACAAGAAAATGAAACCTAGTGCAATAATATGCAACTTAGAGAAAGAAAAATCATTGTAGTTCAAGAAAGCGCACTAAGTGCAAGAATGTGCAAAAAAATCAACATAGTGGAAGAAAGTGCAAAAAGTGCAATGAAGTGTAAAAAGTGTAACATAGTGCAAGAAATTGCAACTTAGTGCAAGAAAGTGTGACTTAGTGCAACAAAGTGCAACTCAGCGCAACTAAGTGCAATAAGTGCAATACAGTTTAGGTTATGTCATGTTAGGTTTGGTCAGGTTAGGTTAGATCAGGTTAGGTAAGGTTAGGTTGGGTTAGGTTAGGTCGGGTTAGGTTATGTCGGATTAGGTTAGGTCGGGTTAGGTTAGGTCGAGTTGGTTAGGTCGGGTTAGTTTAAGTCGGGTAAGGTTAGGTCTAGTTAAGTTAGATCGGATTAGGTTAGGTCAGGTTAGGCGAGCTTATGTTAATTACGGATATTTATGATTAATTAGACAATTTAATGAATGATGAAGAACTCAGTGCAAGAGCAACTTAGTTCAAGTAAGTGCAAAACTGTTTCAGCTTAATGTAAAAAGTGCAACTTAATGCAATAAAGTGATACTTAATGCAATAAAGTGCTGCTTAATGCAATTAAATGCAACTAAATGCAATAAATTACAACTTAATACAATAAATTGCAACTTAGAGCAAGAAAATGTAACTTAGTGCAAGAAAGTGCAACATATTGCAAGAAAGTGCAACATAGTGCAAGAAAGTGCAACATATTGCAAGAATATACAACATAGTGCAAGATATATCATTGTAGTGCAAGAAATTCTACATAGTGCAAGAAAGTGCAAAAAGTGTAACATAGTGCAAAAAAGTGTAAGATAGTGAATGAAAGTGCACCTTAGTGCAAGAAAGTGTAACTTAGTACAAGAAAGTGCAACTTAGTGCAAGAAAGTGCAACTTGGTGTAAAAAAGTGCAACTTAGTGCAAGAAAGTGCAACATAGTGCAAAATTAGTTTGGGTTGTGTTAGAAAGGGTTGTGTTAGGTCGTATTAAGTAAGGTGGGGTTAAGTAAAGTAAAATCAGGTTAGGTTAGGTTGGGTTAAGTTAGGTTGGGTTAGGCTGGTTGGGTTAGGTTAGGTTGGGTTAGGTTAGGTTGGGTTAGGTTGAGTTATGTCTGGTTGGGTTAGGTTAGGTCGGGTTAGGCTAACTTATGGTAATTGGGGTTATTTTATTTTAATTAGTCCAGTTAATAAATGATGTGTAACTCAGTGCAAGTGCAACTTAGTGCAAGAAAGTGCAACTGAATGCAAGAAAGCACAACTAAGTGCAAGAAAATGCAACATAGTGCAAGAATATGCAACATAGTGGAAGAAATAGCATTGTAGTGCAAGAAAGTGCAACATAGTGCAAGAATGTGCAAAAAATTCATATTAGTGCAAGAAAGTGCAAAAAAATCTACATAGTGCAAAAAAGTGCAACTTAGTGTAAGAAAGTGTAACTTAGTGCAAGAAAGTGTAAATTAGTGCAAGAAAGTGCAACTTGGTGCAAGAAAATGCAACTTAGCGCAAGAAAGTGCAACTTAGTGCAACATAATGCAAGAAAGTGCAACCTACATTAGTGCGAAATTAGTTTGTGGTGTGTTAGTATGGGTTGGGTTAGGTTGTATTGAGTAAGGTGGGGTAAAATCTGGTTAGGTTAGGTTGGGTTAAGTTAGGTTGGGTTACGTTGGTTGGGTTAGGTTAGGTTGGGTTAGGTTGGGTTAGGTCTGGTTGAGTTAGGTTTGGTCGGGTTAGGCTAACTTATGTCAATTAGGGATATTTTATTTTAATTATTCCAGTTAATAAATGCTGAGTAACTCATTGCAAGTGCAACTTAGAGCAAGAAAGTGCAACTGAATGCAAGAAAGGGCAACTAAGTGCAAGAAAGGAGTACTTAGTGCAAGAAAGGGCAACTTTGTGCATGAAAGTAAAAATTAGTGATGAAAGAACCACTTAGTGCATGAAAGTGCAACTTAGTGCAAGAAAGTGCACCCTAATTAGTGCAATATATGTTTAGGTTGTGGTAGAATGGGTTGGGTAAGGTTGTATTAAGTAAGTTCGGGTTAGGTAAGGTTAGGTCGGGTTAGGTAAGGTTAGGTCGGGTTAGGTAAGGTTAGGTCGGGTTTGGTAAGGTTAGGTCGGGTTAGGCAATTTTAATTCGGGTTAGGTAAATTTAGTTCGGGTTAATTAAGGTTAGGTCGGGTTAATCATGATAAAGTGGGGTTAGGTTACATCGGGTTAGGTTACGTTGGGTAAGGTTACATTGGGTTAGGTCATGTCGGGTTAGTCTAGCTTATGTTAATTTTGGATATTTAAGTTTTAATAGTCATGCTGAAGGAACTCAGTCCAGGTGCAACTTAGTTCAAGAAAGTGCAAAACTGGTCTACTTAAAGTAAAAAGTGCAACTTAATGCAATAAAGTGTTACTTAATGCAATAAATTGCAGCTTAATGCAATTAAGTGCAAATTAATGAAATAAATTGCAACTTAATACAATAAAGTGCAACTTAGAGCAAGGAAATGTAACTTATTGCAAGAAAGTGCAACATAGTACAAGAAAATGAAACCTAGTGCAATAATATGCAACATAGAGAAAGAAAAATCATTGTAGTGCAAGAAAGCGCAACATAGTGCAAGAATGTGCAAAAAACTCAACATAGTGGAAGAAAGTGCAGAAAGTGCAATGTAGTATAAAAAGTGTAACATAGTGCAAGAAATTGCAACTTAGTGCAAGAAAGTGTGACTTAGTGCAACAAAGTGCAACTCAGCACAACTAAGTGCAATAAGTGCAATAAAGTTTAG
This sequence comes from Medauroidea extradentata, assembly GCA_003012365.1. NCBI lineage: Eukaryota > Metazoa > Arthropoda > Insecta > Phasmatodea > Phasmatidae > Medauroidea > Medauroidea extradentata. The sequence goes on along the minus strand of PNEQ01007448.1, from coordinate 20,726 downwards.
GTTATGTCGTGTTATTTTAGGTCGGGTTAGGTTAGATCAGGTTAGGTGAGGTTAGGTCGGGTTAGGTTAGGTCGGGTTAGGTTAGGTCGGGTTAGGTTATGTCGGATTAGGTTATGTCGGGTTAGGTTAGGTCGAGTTGTTTAGGTCGGGTTAGTTTAAGTCGGGTTATGTTAGGTCTAGTTAAGTTAGATCGGATTATGTTAGGTCAGGTTAGGCGAGCTTATGTTAATTATGGATATTTAAGATTAATTAGACAATTTAATGAATGCTGAAGGAACCCAGTGCATGTGCAACTTAGTTCAAGTAAGTGCAAAACTGTTTCAGCTTAATGTAAAATGTGCAACTTAATGCAATAAAGTGTTACTTAATGCAATAAAGTGCTGCTTAATGCAATTAAATGCAACTAAATGCAATAAATTGCATCTTAATACAATAAAGTGCAACTTAGAGCAAGAAAATGTAACTTAGTGCAAGAAAGTGCAACATATTGCAAGAAAGTGCAACATAGTGCAAGAAAGTGCAACATAGTGCAAGAATATACAACATAGTGCAAGAAATAGCCTTGTAGTGCAAGAAATTCTACATAGTGCAAGAAAGTGCAAAAAGTGCAACATAGTGCAAAAAAGTGTAACATAGTGCAAGCAAGTGCAACATAGTGCAAGAAAGTGTAACTTAGTGCAAGAAAGTGCAACTTAGTGCAAGAAAGTGCAACTTGGTGTAAGAAAGTGCAACTTAGTGCAAGAAAGTGCAAATTAGTGCAACATAGTGCAAGAAAGTGCAACCTACATTAGTGCAAAATTAGTTTGGGTTGTGTTAGAATGGTTTGGGTTAGGCTGTATTAAGTAACGTGGGGTTAAGTAATGTAAAATCGGGTTAGGTTAGGTTGTGTTAATCTATGTTAGGATAGGTTAGGTTGGGTTAGGTTAGGTTGGGTTAGGTTAGGTCGGGTTAGGTTAGGTTGGGTTAGGTTAGGTTGGGTTAGGTTAGGTTGGGTTAGGTCTGGATGGGTTAGGTTAGGTCGGGTTAGGTCTGGATGGGTTAGGTTAGGTCGGGTTAGGCTAACTTATGTTATTTGGGGATATTTTATTTTAATTAGTCCTGTTAATGAATGCTGAGTAACTCAGTGCAAGTGCAACTTAGTGCATGAAAGTGCAACTAAATGCAAGAAAGTGCAACTTAATGCAAGAAAGTGCAACTAAGTGCAAGAAAGGGCAACTTTGTGCAAGAAATTGCAACTAAGTGCATGAAATAAAGTGCACCTTATGCATGATAGTAGAACTTAGTGCATGAAAGCGCAACTTGTGCAAGAAAGTGCAACCTTAATTTGTGCAAAATTTGTTTAGTTTGTGATAGAATGGGTTGGGATAGGTAAGGTTAGGTTGGGTTAGGCAATGTTAAGTCGGGTTAGGTAAGTTTAGTTCGGGTTCATTAAGGTCAGGTCGGGTTAATCAAGGTAACGTGGGGGTTAGGTTACATCGGGTTAGGTTACGTTGGGTTAAGTTACATTGGGTTAGGCTACATTGGGTGAGGTTAGGATGGGTTATGCTAGCCTATGTTAATTAGGGATATGTAAGTTTTGTTAGTAAATTTAGTGCATGCTGAAGTGCAATAAAGTGCAACTAAATGCAATAAAGTGCAATAAGTGCAATAAAGTTTATGTTATGTCGGGTTAGGTTATATCGGGTTAGATTAGGTCGGGTTAGGTTAAGTCGGATCAGCTTAGGTCGGATTGGGCTAGCTTATGTTATTTAGGGATATTTAAGTTTAATTAGTCTATTCAATGCATGTTGAAGGAACTCAGTGCCAGTGCAACTTAGTGCGAGAAAGTGTAACCTAGATTAGTGCAAAATATGTTAAGGTTGTGGTAGAATGGGTTGGATTAGGTTGTATTAAGTTTAATTCGTATTAGGTTAACTAAGGTCGGGTTAGGTTAAGTAAATTTAGGTTGGTTCAGGTTAGTTTGGGTCAGGTCGGGTTAGTCTAGCTTATGTTAATTTGGGATATTTAAGTTTTACTAGTCAATTTAATGCATGTTGACGAAACTTGATGCAATAAAGTGCAACTTAGTGCAACAAAGCATAATCTTAGTGCAACATAGTGCAACAAAGTGCAATAAGTGCAATGAAGTTTAGTTTAGGTCGTGTTAGGTTAGGTCGTGTTAGGTTAGGTCGGGTTAGGTTAGGTCGGGTTAGGTTAGGTCGGGTTAGGTTAGGTCGGGTTAGGTTAGTTCGGGTTAGGTTAGGCCGGGTTAGGTTAGGTCAGGTAATGTTAGGTCGGGTTAGGTTAGGTCGGGTTATGTTAGGTCGGGTTAGGTTATGTCGGGTTAGGTTAGGTCGGGTTAGGTTAGGTCGAGTTAGGTTAGGTCGAGTTAGGTTAGGTCGGGTTAGGTTAAGTCGGGTTAGGTTAGGTCTAGTTAAGTTAGATGGGATTAGGTTAGGTCTGGTTAATCTAGCTTATGTTAATTATGGATATTTAAGTTAAATTAGTCATATTTAATGAATGCTGAAAGAACTCAGTGCAAGTGCAATTTAGTGCAAGAAAGTGCAAAACTGTTCAACGTATAAAGTGCCACTTAATGCAATCAAGTGCAGCTTAATGCAATTATGTGCAACTGAAAGCAATAAAGTGCAACTTAATACAATAAGGTGCAACTTAGAGCAAGAAAATGTAACTTAGTACAAGAAAGTGAAATTTAGTGCGTTAAAATGCAACTTAGTGCAGTAAAGTGCAATTTATTGCAATAAAGTGCAACTCTAGTGCAATAATGTGCAACTTAGTGCAAGAAAGAGCGACCTAGATTAGTGCAAAATATGTTTAGGTTGTGGTAGAGTGGTTTGGGTTAGGTTGCATTAACTAAGGTCGGGTTAGGTTAAGTAAGGTTGGGTTTTCAGTTAGGTCGAGTTAGGTTAGGTTGGGTCAGGTTGGGTTAGTCTAGCTTATGTTAATTAGGGACATTTAAATTTTATTAGTCAATTTAATGCATGCTGAAGGAACATAGTACAACAAAGTGCAACTTAGTGCATGATATGTTTAGGTTGGGATAGGTTACATTGGTTTAGGTTAGGTTGGATTTGGTCGGGTTAGGCTAGCCTACATTAATTAAGGATATTTAAGTTTTATTAGTCAATTTAATGTGTGCTGAAGGAACTTAGTGCAATAAAGTGCCATTAAGTGCAACTTAGTGCAAGAAAGTGCATTTTAGTGCAATAAAGTGCAATAAAATGCAAAAGTGCAAGAGAGTGCAACTTAGTGCAATAAAGTGTAACTTAGTGCAATAAAGTGCATCTTATATTAGCGCACAATATGTTTAGGTTGTGGTAGAATGGGTTAGGTTAAGTTGCATTATGTTAGGTCTGGTTAGGTTAAGTAAAGTCGGGTTAGGTTAGGTCGGGTTAGGTTTGGTCGATTTGGTTGAGTCTTTTTCGGTTAGGTTTTGCTTATGTTATTTTGGGATTGGTTAGTTTTTGGTACAATAAAGTTAGTGCAACTTAGTGCAAGAAAGTGCAACCTTAATTAGCGCACAATCCGTTTAGGTAGGTGTAGAATGGGTCTGATTAGGTTTGTTAGGTTAGGTTGCATTAAGTGATGTTGGGTTAAGTTAGGTTGGGGTGGGGTAGGTAGAGATATGGATGGTTGTGGTTGGTTTAGTATCGTTAGGTTATGAAGGGTTACGTTAGGTTGTGTTGGGTTACATTGGGTAATGTTATGTAGTGTTGGGGTAGTCTGGCTTAGGTTTTGTAAGATTAGGTTATGTAAGGTTAGGTAAATTTAGGTTGGGTAGGTTAAGTTAGTTTAGATTAGTTTAGGTTGGGTAGCGTTAGGTTAAGTAGGCTTTAGTTACATAGTGTGATCATTGAAAAATTCCTGCAATGGGTTCCAAATACAAATAGACCTTTTTTGGACATACGACATAGTGGGCGAATATTACAGTATTTCATATATGACTACACTCATTTTCCTTTACGAATTGTCTGTATGTTTCGTTTCATGTATGTTGCTACAGCTTACTGGCTTGTAGTTCTATTTTTTGTTTTGTTTTAATAGCTGGTTTTTCTGCAATACCACAACATTTGTCTGCAATGGGGTAGCCTATGTCCAAAAAACGTTTCTGTTTTTAGATAGTTTTGGTAGGATAAAGTTGGTGCAAGTTAGTGCATGCTGGTGCAACACAGTGCAGGAAAATACAATTTAGTACAAGAAAGTGTACCTCAGTGCTGGCCAGTACAGATCAGTGCAGGTTAGACTTAAGTTGGGGTCAGTGACGTAAGACAAGGAATGGATACAGTAACGAATAACGTTGGGTAACATGCAGGTTAGGTTAGGTATGGTCAGGTTAAGACGGGTTAGGTTATATATGGATTAAGTTAGGTAGGGTTATGTTAAGTAGGGTAAGTTAATTAGGGTTAGGTTAGATATTAGGCTTGTTTACTTTAGAGTTGGGTTTCGTTAGGTAGAACTTTGCTTAGGTTATGGTATTGTTGCAAGTTTGAGGAGCACAAAAACTTTTCGTGTGGGCAATTCCCATGAGTTCTTTATGGATAGAGGTCTTATAATTATAGATTAAAGGGTTAAATTAAGTACTGGATTTAATAGCTCACAAACCTATGAAATACACAAAACAGTAATCAACTATAACTCTCATAACACAATTAATTACGCACACAATTAGTACTGTGCCACAGAACGTTAATTAACTTAGACAATTAAAGCACAAGAATATTTACCATCAATTAATTAAACAGTACAAATCACAATAAAAGTTCAGTAATACACCCAATCAACAGTCTCTCAATCAGTTACAATGTACAACATTAACAGTCCTAAGGGAGGATGGCTCACCATGTACAGTGCAGCACCCAGAGTGCAGCACTGTTTTCACTCTTGAGGTCTTCGGTTCGACTCCTGTCGCGCACCTCCTTTTTCGCCTGTCGACCCGCAGCAGAAGCCCTCTTGTCTCACTCAGTACTGCTCCGAAGGTATGTGCCTGTAGCCTCGCAGTACACCCCGACGTCACCAAGACGTCTTCCTGACATCACCAAGATGTCCTCACCAGCCTCTCTGCACAAGCTTAGCACCTCCTCCGAGCAGGACCAATAGCGAACTCTCGAAGCACTTCTTCACTTGAATCACCAGGTAGACAGTCTCCTCAAGTAGCCAGTTACTGCCCTCCTCGACACAACACCATCAGTGTTGTTCTCCACAGCTCGCCACCTCTGCAGCACTCCAACACAACACCACAAGTGTTGTTCGTACTTCCTACAGCCCGCTGGCGTCATACAGCCTCGACACCAACAACAGCTGTCGTGTTGCCATCCTCGAGACGCAACACCTCGTCAGATCAGTCGCGCCGACACAACACCTGAGTGTTGTCTGTCCCTTCTGCAGGGCGCTGATGCTACTCAGCCTCGACACCGACCATTGCTGCCGTGTTGCCATCCTCGTGATGCCACACCTCGTCAGCTCCGCGGATGTTACATCAGCCTCGATGCCATCGTGATACCGCCCCCAAGGCGCTGGGTCCTCATATTTGCGCCGCTGTTAGTGTCTTCTCTCGGCCCGTCACTTCTCATGACGTCCAGCGCCGTCCCAGTGGCAACGACGCCCCTAAGGGCGCTGCCTCACACCGCTCTCGGTCTCACTTCATCTTCACGACTCATTACTAAGACTCCACAAGACTCTCACCTCCCGACTTCGCACAAGACTCTGCAATACTAGACTGACTCATGTTGCGCAGTTCCGAAGCTTTTATACGGCCCCTTCAATGACGTCAATGCCTGATGAAATATGGTGACCTGAAGTCTAAAAATAGACATTACCTCAGTCGTACTTGTTGATAGTCACGTATTCGCACTGGCGTCATCGGGGAAACCCAGTGACGTCTCTCGGGAGATGCGACATAGCTGCAAAAACCCATGACATCACTGGTTGACTCACAGGGCTGACCACCCAGCATGATGTAATGTGCCTGCTGCCCGGCCAACACGCAACAGTATGTTTGTGTCAGGTTAGGTAGGGTTGTATTAGGTTAGACTGTGTTAGTTACATTTGGTAATATTGGTCATCTGCCAGGGTAACTTCGGCAATTTAAACATTAGCGTTAATTGTTTGTAATTGTTTTTTTTATTATTTTTTGTAAATTAACAGACAATTGAAGTCTTCTATTAAAACTATTTGAACCTAATAGTAACTTTTGAAAATTTCTTCACTTAACACAAATACAAATAATTTTGAGTAGACAATGTTACCCTACACTGTCAAAGTAACCCCAGTTACTGGTTTAAGAGGACTCAGTATCTGCCTTTCAAAAGAGTTGGTTACAGTTTTTTTTGTGATTATTTGTATATCCACGAAAAGAACACAAACTCCAGACTACATCGCTATAGTTTAAAAAAATTTGGCACATTTGTTAGAAACATCAATTTTGGGCCACCAAAACGGCAAAAAAAATGGCTTTTCTCGACTGCAGTATATGGAAACATAACAGGATTCTAGTCAGTAAGCGAGATATTTTGGTCAGCGAGTAACGTTGAGGTCTCCAGCGTTCGTGAGGGGTGACATGAGGTGAGTATGGCGCAGCGCCGTAATGATAGGGATGACGAGGATAAGGGAGGGGGATATCCTCTAGGGGACCCGTCGACCGACGGCGTCGTCCGGCATGGTTCCCGCCGGGAATCGAACCCGGATAACCTTGGTGGGAGGCGAATGATCTGACCATTCAGCCACCGTAACCCCAACCGGATTCGAAAAAAACAAGTATAGTAACGAGCGTTAGACTTTAAACTATGCTGCCAACAAATAAAGTAATGTTGTCACCGCTTACATTCCTATAGGGTAAAGGATAATAGTAAAGTACTGCACGCCAGCTGAGTTAACTTGAGCGGAGAGGCGATAATGAATTATATACGTCGGTCAACAGCGTCCTTACCGCTCCTACCTCACACACACAATCACAGTATATACAGGAAGGCCCCATAAGGGTGTTCGAAAAAAGTGTGCCATATTGCAGGGACAAGTCATACACACCAAAAGAAATAAACAATGTCGAATAAACTTAGCCCCTAAGTTGCACCCTTTAAGAGGTATGTACACTTTGTGAAAATGACAATAGGAGGGTCCATTGTGGTTTCCCTCGTAATTAAATACGTGCCATATGTTGGAAAGAGATAGTACACATCAGAACAAGACACGAATATCTGACAAACATGATCTGTAAAATGTACCCCGTAAGAGGTATGTACACTTTTTGAAAATTACAATAGGAAACATTGCAACTTAGGGGCTAGGTTTATTAGACATTGTTTCTTTCTTTTGGTGTGTATGACGTGTTCCTGCAATAGGGCACACTTTTTTGAACATCATGTGTATATATATATATATATATATATATATATATATCCATTACACACGTTATATACATAATTTTTGTTATTTTACTGCAAAATTGTAAGAACTGTCGTAGTGGTCGTTTCCAAATTTTCAAGGAAACATCTGTACCCTCGAACCCCTACGGCCTTTCACAAATGATTCCTTTAGTTGAAAGGTTGCATTCAAGGATTTGTCTGCTTTGGAATTATTTTGGTTCTATAACTGTATGCGATAAAGTTGGCAAATTACATTAAAGACTTTCATGTTGTTTAAATATTGTTGCAGTTATACGTATAGAATAAATAAAATACGTCATATTTACTTTTATTTAATAAGTATTAATTTGGTTAAATGAAATACAGGTCACATTTTTAACCTACAATTCTGTTCCAGAGAGATAAGAGGAGTAGTTCAAAATTGTTAAGCATACTTTTTGCAATGGATTGAAAAATTAATAGGTTTGTATTGTAGCAACAGGAACGCATTATTTAAAAATACTCATGACTTAAGTTTAACCTTGTAAAAGTTAGGCAAAAAACAAAGATATTATGTTTAATAAAATCGTTGGCGTTTATGGACTACTCCTGCTTCTCCGGCAGACAAATGTTACAACATAACTACGCAGTTACGTAAATATTTATACCAAAAATATTTTCTTGGCATTTGTATTTGTACTTTAATTTTTCTCCTCATTAACTACACTTCAAAATATAAATAATGAGTCTAACAAGCAAATTACGAATGAATCGTATAGTAAAACGGGTGCGAGATGAAGAAACACATCAAGGGATGCGAACCACATAGCATTTGTCACGGGATGTGTGGAGGGGTGCACTGTCGTCCATTATAGGGCGGTTATACAGAACAAATTGCCGAAGTAAGGTTAGTGTAAGTTTGCACAGTCACGTAACCATATTTTGTCGATCGCCAGAGGTTAGCTGTGTTTTGATCACGGTATAAAACGGCAGAGTCTGATAACTCGCTTTGTAAAACTGGAAGGTAAATGTCGTCGAAAAAAAGGTTCTTCACGAGATGGGCGCACAAACGCTGCGTATTTTGTGTTCCTAAATTGATACATGGAATATTATGTTTTTACATGCACATGCGAAAAACTAAATATGGCGGGAATTAAAATTAAGCCTACGTATTTCACACATTTGTGAATTTTTAACTAAATGCGACAAAAGTACGGAATGCATATTTAACTCGTTAACTTTACTTATATTTTATGTCTTTATAATATTAAATTATTTATAATATAATAAATAATATAAAATTTGACGTATATTATGTACTACTATATATATTATTTGTTATATATTAAATACTTTACTAAATGCGACGAGGGCAGTATGTATGTACACATGTATGTACACACACACACACACACACACACACACACACACACACATATATATATATATATATATAAAATTATGCGAGTGTGTGGGAGAGGGGGTGTATGTGAGTTCGTTTCGTGTTGTTTCGTCACTATTTTTAACCTTATAAGTTTTTTATTTATAAACAACGGGCCTCAATGAGCCAAAGGTTCTTGCAAAAGAGGCAATACATTACAAATTTGCTGGTTAAGCCATGGACATGAGTTGTACAATTGTAGTCTATATTTACTTGATACTAATCTGAAATAAAAAAACTAACATTTACATATAACAACAACAAAAAAAGAAGGAAGAGAGTAAAAAACCTAAATGGATTACGTACCCCTACGTGTACAAAACACTGTGGTAAATGAAGTCTCCTATTGTGCTGCATAAGTGTCATTCTTTTATAAATGTGTTTATATAAAATTTTTAAAGGCTAATAATATATTAATGTTTGCACCCAACTTATAAAATTTTCTGACTACTTGCAATCATTTTAATGTATTTTTGAAAACTTGAAATTGTTTGTTATGTATGTGTATAATAACTTATATTTGCTTTGTTTTGGCGTATTTGTGTCAGTCTTGAAATTTTCTTTAAGTATTCGTAACAAGTTATAACCTATCTATTCTGATCTATTTATGACAACTCCACTCTAGTAAGCGCTAGAAATACGAGAGGTTATGTAAATAATTGAATAAAAATATAACGCATCATAATCGGGTTACATTTTGTGCGCTTAAACTGACGTTTTTGACCTTCCCAGACTAACCTCGTAACTTTTTATAACCGCCTTATAATGCGTATTTCAGGGATTCCTGAGTTTCAACTGTGATAGACCTAACTGTTTTTCGTTAAAATTCCTAAGCATTCTATTTTTTCTTACGTTAACGTGATACGAATTACTTACAATAACTCAAGTTTTCTTTTCCTCGAAATTCTCTTCCTTCCACTCCACATATTTTTTTTTTCTTTTTGCTCGTCTTGCGTTACTGAGGACCTAGATCCTGCACAGAACCTGTTCGACCAGTACGCGATCTCTTGAGAAAGCGCTGAACTTCCAGGACGTGACCATTCGTGCCGTCTGGACAATCCCTGCCTTTGTTTGTAGTAAAAACTTCATGTTTCGTAAAATATTTCATTTACTACTCCAAGGAATGCTATGAAAAAAATCACGAACATCAACTGTTATAACGCGGACTAAGTTACGTAGCGATTTTGCAAAATAATGCCTACGACGGCCACAAAAAATATTTTCACCTGCCGGCGACGTAGTGCCATAAGAAAAGCATTGTGAGGAGTAGTTTCGTTTCGATTATAAATGTTTTTAGGGTAATCGTAAAGTCCAGAGTCATTCATATAAATAAACGTATAAAGATAATGCTATGTGTAACAAAGGTACGAAGGGATTTTACGATATAGGCCCGGGTTTGGGTTTTAAAAAATATTTTTGCAAGAACTGTAGAAACTCGCACCCAAACCATTAACGAAGTTTGTAGTATCACTCGTCGAGATGTTCTTGCAGCTTTAAAGAATATGTGAAAACTATTAAAAAATTTTCTTAAAAACGAAATTTAAAACCGTGAAAATATGAGTGGTGATAGAGGTTGCGTTGAGTATTTCTTAGCATCTAGGATCGCTGATTTATAATTATCTTATATCAGATACTGTTATTGTTGGTAAGTTCAAAAACAGTGAAGTTATAACTTTAAGAAATATAGAATACAATATTTTTATTGAACGAATATCATGTTATAACTATACGTTTCAGTAATATAAAGTTACAAGCTGCACGCCGCAGAACAGTTTTTAAATGCCAAAGACGAAGATGGACAAATAAGTGTGTGTAGAATTGTCAAAATACTGATATTAGTTTTCAATTGTTTCATTTATCGCGGCGAACATATCTGGCAGGCGTAATGTAATATCAACGAGGGTGAAAGTCAGAGAAGAGAGAGAGAGAAATACAGATATGTATGTCGAGGGCTCGGCACATGCCGTGAAGGAAGATTGCAGACAGGCAGATAGACCAAAACGATGAATGAACGAAAATCCCAAGGGATACAAGAAGATTTGTAGGAAGGAATGTTAAATCGACAGTGCAATGACTCGAGATATATAGGCATGATGTGACACGAAGGAAAATAAATAGACCAAGAGAGGAATATACGCATTTACATACTTAAACAACACATTGACCAGCAACTAACACTGTCTTTGAATGTCTCTTGCAATGGACAAACTGTATTATTGTGGACATACGTCATTGCTAGGGACAGGAGAATTTCGCGAATTCAATGACCTTCAGGCTAGAATCCATTGTACTATGCATACTCAAGCCCTGTCTATTCGTGCATTGTCTGTTGTTCCACGGAGAAGCAGCTAGTTGACAAATTGTCGGGGCTTGAGTATGTATAGAATAATTGGTTCTAGCACGTAGGTCATTGAATTCGCGAAATTTTCCTGTCCCTAGCCATTGCAGTATTATGTCGTCCCAGAAAAATATTTCTGGGACGACATAATATTGCAGTGGCGTATGTCCACAATAATTCAGTTTGTCAACTAACACTGCATCCGAAAACGCACATGAAAAGTTTCTGCCGGGATTCTTTTAGACAAAACATTGGTAAAAAATAATGATGCTTTTAGTCCTACCATACGTAGTACACACTTCATATTATAAATGTATTTGGAATTGATAAACAAGCATTTAGGAAAATAAAATATGTTATGATTTATTACTCTAACGTGATCGCTTGGCTGAGTACGAGTGTTAAGGGCGACATAGGTACTTGCAGTATATGCCTAATCGACTCTACGCGCAACAATCAATCCTCTGGCGTGCAATATGTCAGTTGGCAACGCCTGTCTATTGTCTTTCAGAGGTGGCGTTACTAAATGTATGGCAGTGCTGAGACTAAATTTGTAATACTGTTTGTAAAATTTAAGCAATAACAGGACCACTTATGAAACTGTGAGGGTCGGAGCAGCATAAATCCGAGGGCCCCATTTTTTAAACATGTAATAATATGTTTCATTGTATCTTATGACCTCGCTGTCGACGAGACGCTAAGTCCACCTACCTTACCATCTTGTTCAGAGTAGATGTCATCGTAACATAGCGAACAATTTTTTTTTTTTTTTTTTTTTTTTTTTTTGTAATTGAATGGGTGAGCTGAAGAAGGAAAAGACTCCACTCCACTTCGGCCAACTTTCGGAAAGTAAAACTGTTTTGACACGAAAATGTGCGTTGAATGGGATAATGTACAGTTGGGTATTGGATTGTCAGGATTTAACGAAATTGAACACTATCTGAAAAACGTAACATATTTTACGTACATAAAGTTATACGTATTCAAAGTTGAAGGAACGTTTTCCTTTTTAATCTCAATGAGTTGAGGGTACTTTGAAGACAGAAAAAACCATAATTTGCAGGCATGTTTTCATCACAAGCGCAGTTAATTACAATAATATTATGTTCTATGCCATCATACCTACACTATACTGATCTGTAGAGACGTGTAAAATTCGCGTTATTTTCTATCATAAGACTGAGCTCCGACGTACTGTACGCTCGTACGACGTCTGCCATTAGCTGAATTTGGTGATGCTCGCAGCAGGAGACATCTTCTGGGCAATAGTAGAAGTCTCCCAGTCCTAGTGTGCAGGGCACTCACAGTCAAATAACACCACAGCTATCCAATGAAAGCATGAAACATGTTCAAGAATCTATAGGACAGTGAAGGCTAGTATATCACCAAATAATAATGCGAATTTTGCATGTCTCTACTGATCTGTAGGGACAGGAAAATTTCGTGAATTCAATTACCTACAGGTTATAATCAACTATTCTATGCATACTCAAGCCTCGACCATTTGTCCACTAGCTGCTACTCAGTGGAACGACGGGCAATGAACGAATAGACGGGGCTAGTGTATGTATACTACTATGGATTCTAGCCTGCAGACCATAGCGTTCGCGAAATTTTTCTGTCCCTACTGATCTCACACAACGTTACTGTTTCAACACTCACAACACTTCAGACTACATAAACAAAAGAAACACTACTGTAGCGACACGTGTAACAAATAGTCAATCATACCGTTATGATTGCGTTAAGGGAATGCTTTTCTTTCACAACCTTGTTCAAAATTCTGTCCAATAACTAAATAAGGAATCATGGAATACTTTATTTCTTTTTCTTGGTCGGTGTAGCTACATTTAAATAAAAAATTTGTTATCTCAGTTCATTTTCGGTAAAATGTGAAATGTTTTTCTTTTCCGTCTCACACATTCAATTAAACGTCTAGCATTAGCTTTGTGCATCCTTCGGCGGCTGTGGGCAGACATAAGCTCCTAACGAACACCAGCTCAGAACACATTATGAACTAACAACACGTTTGCTCTGATTCGTTATCCAGTCCTGTTACACTGAATCAGCTTGAATGCTGGGAACTACGTCCAAAAATATGACTCTTGTTTTTTTAATTTAATTTTGTTGTCGGTTTGTTTACTCGGCGCGGACGACGACCTACTTTAGTCTTCTGCGTCACTCTCGCGCGCCAAGATTGTTGTCAACGCCGTCAGCGCAGAGAGGAAAAAAAAAACATTTTCTAGACAGTGAAAAGTTGATTACCTAGCAAGCCTCCTGCAAGACAGTAACTCAGCCCAGAAGCGATTCAGCGTGTTACACACTGGACCTCCCGTCGTGCTACAGACCGCGCGGAAAACATCGGCTTACTTCTCTGACGATGTCGTCGACTTTTATCCCGGGACTGATTTCCGAAAAGTTGCAACGGAGTCATTTTGCGAGTAATGCATACTTGCAGTTCAGAGGTTTATTGACGTGAACCATTCCTAGAGATGATTTATCACGGGATTTCAACGCACGTTCAGCTGATCGGAAGATTACTGGTTTTAGCTTGTACTTGGACTGTTACCCTATTTGACTGAGCCAATAAGAATCTTGCTATTCAAATATTTGATGTCTGTTGTTGGTCTGCCGACAGCGACGTTGTTTCAGACGTACGTCACCCCAGTCATACATAGGGCTAGGAAAAATTCGCTAGTTAAATTACATACATGCTGGAATCCAATGTCCTATGCATACTCAAGCCCCGTCTATTCGTTCATTGTCTGATGTCTGAATGAGTAGCAGGTAATAGACAAATGGTAGGGCTTCGATATACACAGGATAATGTATTCTAGCATGTTGGCCGTTGAACTCGCGAAATATTCCTAGCCCTAGTCATACATATAGCGAGAAACTACAGTGTTTTCAAGGGTATGTTGACACAAAACATTTTCGCGATATACCATCATCTCTAACTAGAGACTGAAAAAATTCGCGGGTTCACTGACATGTAGGCTAGACTTCAAGAATATATGTGTGTACTGAAGCAGACATCAGCTGTTCATTGGCTGCCAGCTGACTCAGAGATACCGTATGATTGGGCTTTTGTCCAATTACTTCATTATTACTGCCTCATCGCCCTCCAGATGCTTTTAAATAAGTAAAAGGTCAATTGCGAAATTGGCATGAGTCAGTGAGCGAGAGAATTTGGTCAGCGCTTAACATCGAGGCCTTTACCGCTGGTGAGGGGAGACATGATGTGAGTATGGAGCAGCGCCGGAATGAAAGGGCGGAGGAAACGGGAGATCCTCGAGAAAACCCGCCGACGAGCGGCATCGTCCGGCATGATCACCACATGCGAAAATCCGGGGACTGACCCCGCCGGGAATCGAACCCGGATCGCCTTGGGGGGAGGCGAGAGATCTGAGCGCTCAGCCACCGCGGCCGCCGAAACTGACATGAACCTACGGTTGTTTGAAATCTAGCTTGTGCCCAAATGGAAACGCGAATATTTCAGGTGCCTATCTCTAACGATTCCTAAATACCCTTACATTTCTGACAGCAGATTGAACTTCAAGTTACTGTGTGCTGTTGGCGGATTGTTTGTATGGCCTGCCTGAAAGCTTCATACTAACGATCAAAGATGTTAGAAGGGTACACATGGAGCATGTCGCTGGGAATTGTAACCAAACAAACGCTTGACGTGGCTGGTATCAATATGGCCGACTAATTAAAAAATTGAGGAAATATTAGTTAGGAGATGTGTAAACAGGGCTAAAATATAGAGTTTTCAACCTAAAACATTAATTAAAGAGCATAACACATTAATTTACCATAAAAAATACCAGTCTGATGTGTACTTTTGAGGTTAAAGCAGTATGGCGGCTGGCAAATTTGGTGGCTACCTCTCCTCCTTCTTGGCTTCACTCCCCTCGCCTACGTTCAGACCTTATGATACCCCCGTGCTAACGATGATATAAGGTCAACTGTAAAATGCCCACTATCCCGTAATGCGGGCATACAAAGATACGAAGGCCCGGAGCCAACAACGTCACGGAGAGTGTTCGGGTCAGTATAGGGCATTGGATTCTAGCCTGTTGCCAAACAGTAACTAGAGACTGAAAAAACTCGTGTGTTTACTGACGTATAGACTAGCCTGGATGCAATCAGTGGCGGCTCGTAGGTTGTAGCCAGGGAGGACACAAGTTGCAGAGAACTGTATATAGTAGTGCGATAGTTGACGCTACAGCCACTGACACACTGGTATATAGGTGTCTCTTATTAGTGACTGCTCACAACACAATAACTAGCCAGTAGATATTTAATGGTCATTATTATACGGCGGCACGTTCACACCAGTGTACAGTTCTCAGTGCGGACCGCATATGTCTAGAGATGACGGAATATAGCGAAAATGTTTTGTGACAACATACCCTCGAAATCGCTGCAGTTTATAGCAACTCATATGATTGGGTAACGTATGTCTGATACAACGTAGCTGTCTGCAGACAAATAACAGTCGTTAAATATTACAATAGCGGGATTCTTATTGGATCAGTCAAATAAGGTAACAGCTCCACATACAAGCGAAAACCAGAAATATTCTAGTATGCTAAACGTGCGTGGAAAACCAGCCCACAGTCAAGTTTGTTACAAAATGAATATTTTGTAAGTTATTATTAGTTTGGGGGGGGGGGGGTCACTCAGATGGTAACTACACTGTGGGTTTATTTAGATATTATTTAGGGCTAAATGACTTTAAGACAGTTATGGTTAAACGGACATTTACTATACTTAGAGATGATGATATATCGCGAAAATTGTTTGTTCCAACATAGCCTTGAAATCACTGACACAACGTAGCTGTCTGCAGACCAATAATGTGCATCAAATATCACAATAGCAGGATTCTTATTGGCTCAGTCAAATAGGGCAACAGCTCTACGTACAAGTGAAAGCCAGTAATCTTTTCATAAGCAGTACGTGTGTTGGAACCCAACAAACAGTCAAGTTTTCCCGCGATAAACCATCATCTCTAACTATACTACAATGGCAGGTACTCTGAATATAATAGAAATAAAAGTAATTAATAATAAAATTAATAAAATAAAATTAATTAATATAAATAAAAGGAAAATCATTCTCCCTGCATTACCCAGAAAGGGTGTGGTTGCAGGGAGACAAAATAGGTTCTACACTGCGTGGCCCTGGCCACAAAAAAAAAGTCAAGTTTTCCCGCGATAAACCATCATCTCTACTTATGTCAAATTCAAAGTATTCATCAACAGAATAAATATGATTAGAGTAAAAATAACGTTTTTTTTCTTCTTCAATTATGTCACAGGATAGTTGTCTAAAGTGATACGGTAAATTACTATAAAGTTTAGGAGCAAAGTATTCGAAACTTCATTAAGGTCTAGGAAACACATATCGTTTAGAAAAAATGTTATCATTCATCCTCGTATTATACTGATACATATCATTACAAATTAAGAAATGAGAATAATTTCTTGCAACATAAAGAATTCACGCAACAATATTAATTAAAGGTAAAGTTAAAATATTTAAAAATGTAAAAATCTGTTTAGCATGTGATCTGAAAGGTGCATTTCATATATACGTATAGGCTTTTTCTGTAACAAAATAAGTTTATATGCAGAGAAATAGTTTCCCCAGAGAAGGACACCATAGATAAAGTGGCTATTGACATCAGCATGGTAAACAATTTTTAAACTATCTATTGATAGACAATGAGTAGGACCCGGTTGTTTTCGCGAAAAGATTTTTGCCCCACTTTGTTTCAGTGTCTTACGTGTACACCTGCACATCAACTTCATGGATATTGGCAGAGTTTTTTTCTGCAGATTTATTAATCATTTGATTGTTCCAATCAGTACATGGATAATTGTGACACACCACGTCTGTGATTTGAGGGTTTAACCTCCAGACGTTGCATGTTACGACATCCAATCACTGACCACAAAGCAGAGATACAGGTGCGCACGTAAGACACTGAAACAAAGTGCTGCAAAAATCTTTTCGCGAAAACTACCGGGCCCTAACAATGAGATAAAATTCCTAGCGTAACTAGCAGATGCTTAGGACGTCCAGTAGAAGGTATGTAACCGGGCATAACCATCTTTAGTAGAAGGCCGCGGCTTTAGATCTGACAACCCTGCCAGTAAGGGTCATTTTAACACTTCTTTTGTCTCACAAACGGCAATGACTGTACCTGATTCGTTATTCTGCCCTACATGCCGGCTAATTAGGAGAAGCCGCAGCCGTTGGCGAGACAAAAGAAGTGTTCAAATAACCCTTCCTGACAGGGTTGCCAGATATTAGGCCGCGGCCCTCTACTAAAGATGGCTATGATCAGGGGTACGATACCATACTCTACCACACAATATTTACTATTGCTCTCGAAAGTTAACATCCGAGGCCACAATATGTCAATTATATTTATTAGTAGCTCATTTAGGTGAATGACCTATATACACTGTAAACAAATTGTTTTTGCGAAGTAATCTGAAAACTTTTATCAGTGTGTTACTGTGAAATAGATATCGCAAATATTTAAGGAAATTAATAATATTCAGTATACCTACTGGAACGAATGATATATTGTTTTATAACAGTTCATTCGATGTGAAACATATTAATTCGTCGAGCACCTGTTACTGTTTGTGAATATCTCTGTACTTTTATAAAATAATACGCTACACAGAAAATTGGTTGCCAACGTAAAGTACTTAGGGATGCTTGAAATTATTTTACTAAATGTTTGGTTTACGTCCAAAAATAGTTTGTAATTATACTAAACCTCTGTTTGCTAAATTTACAGAAACCAGTGCTGTATTTTTCCACTTCTAAACGTTTTTGTAAGGTTTAAAATAATTATGTGCAGTATTTTTTTAGTGGAAATTCGCTTCCAAAGATTGCATTTGTAAAAGTTTCATTTTTTTAACTTTGTAGCCACGGTCACACGTAGACTACAACACAGCTCGGTCTTAGTTCAGCTTCAATGGCTTGCGAGCAGTGGCTGTATTCAGCCTTGCCAAGCCTGTCACGTGACAGCCAACAAGGAACCTTTCACAGCTAGGCACGGTCAATCAGATAGCAGACGAAGCGCCTTTCCACAATACTGTGTGTCGCAAATATACGCTACGAGGCGACTGTAAACATTGCGCCCAACACCTCCACTCCGTACCTATAGTTCACACTCGGCTGAGCACTTTTACAGCCAACATAAATAAATAAATACATATGTAATCATATATATATACATATATACACATACATACACACACTCACCCCTATAGATCGTTCGGGATAAAGTGAACACTAAAAATTTAACCTTTGAAAAATATCACTAGCAGTTACTACATATAATTCAACATTAACAATAGTCCCCATACTGCTTGTATGGTTGGCAACGAAATTAACAATATAGTTCCGTGTATTTTCCTATTTAAATACCACCATACAGACACAAAACCAATCGAAAGCGATATAATTGTACTTATTATAATTAGTAAACTTTTTTTATATCAAAACTCAATAGGTTCTTACCGACTACGTAGTTTATCTTAAACGCGCAAACATCAAGTGAAGTGTCCAGTCAGGTTAGATACGTCCCGTCGTTAGCTGTTACGCGCGGAATGATACGAATTGGACGAAAGTAGATCTTTGACAGGGCTTTCTTGATTGCTCAATTTATACCGAACCACCTATACCTACGTACGTTTTAAGGGGGAGTGTTAGGCAATTTTATTGTATTTTCAGTTTTTGAGCCATAAGATTTATTCAAATTATATTATCAAAATGTTCTCTTCCGTAGGATATATTCTTGGTAAACTGCTTGACGTAATTAATAATGGAATCTTTCATTAATATGTAATGCAGAGTCATCGCAAGAGAATTCTTGAAAGTTAACCTATTGTTCCCTTGCAATGATTCTGCATGGAAATTAATGAAAGATTCTATTATTATTTATGTCAAGCAGTTTACCAAGAACATATCGTATGCTTTGTCGAAGAGAAAACTTTTATGATACAACTTAATAAATATTACGGCTCAAAAACTGAAAATACAATAAAATTGTCTAACGCTCCCCATTAAGGCGACTCCCTATACAGACTGCGTTTGTGTGAGTGAGGTACAAATTCGATAAAGCGCTAAGGTTGCCACCATCCGAAGTATGTAACGCAGTTTCGACTGTACGTGCAAGCCACTCAGCTGGCTTGCAGAACTGTACTAGTATTCATTTTCCAGTGGGTCTTTAAGTGGTACCCATATCATTTTATCTGCGGAAAGTATAGTTTACGAGTCCAACTCTTGCTTCTATATGCGCGTTTTTCCAATTCTTGTTTCTATATTCCCAGACGGCAGTCCGAAAAAGCCGTTTTTGGAGGACTGAAAATTATATTTAAAACACGCGTACCGAATTTTCAAACTTAATAATGTCATACATTGGAGTGTGTGTTCTTTTCGTAGATGAGCCATTTTGATGCGCGTTAAATAGTTACGTAAAAAAAAAAGAATACTCGTAACTGGCTGCAACGCATTTCAAACGCAGGTAGGAATCCCCTCAAGGGCGCCGCCTACCCGCGCGCAGGAGGCTTAAAAGCGACGGAGCAGTAAGGTCGACCTTGAAGCGCGCATCAAATGTCGCGTCGCCTCAATGATCCAAGCGCTGAACTAGCGTGCAAGCTTCCCGCCAAACGGTTTTTACTAAGGGACATTAAGCGGTGAACATGTAATTTTATTGGTGGAAAGTCAGCAACTAAGTTCAGTGCAGATCGCAATCTGAGTTTCACATACATACAGTTAGTACATTTTGAAGTACGGCAGTCTGAAAAGGCCGTTTTTTAGCCATGTTGGAGGGCTTAGAAACAGTGTTTATAATGAGCGTGGCGTCTTAACAATGAGGTTCCGGCCTTGTCTGAAATTTGTTTTCTTTTCATACGTTGGCACAATGGGCACACGTGGAATATTTTCGTAGAAAAAACCTGTTTACGAACACGCTGCAACGCATTTGAAGCGTGGGATAGGCGGCCGCCTTGACAGCGCTCGAACTGCGTGCAGCGTGTTCGGAGTTAGGTTTTTTCTCAGAGACCAGTAAACATGCGTCTACAATGCTTATGTACGAAAACAAAACACACTTCACACTACTTGTGAATGTGACTTTCAAGACAACACGCACATTGGAAGCATTATTTTAAAGTACTCAAACTTGGCTAGACTTTCTCACGCGGTTATTCATCAAGATATATGTAACGGATTTGTTCGAAATTGAGGTCTACAAATACATTGGACTTTGCTACAGTGACGGGTTCAATAAAATGACAGGGTCACCGCCTTAAGTCCCACAGTATAAACGTTACGGCAGGAACATTGCGCGCGCATTTACAACATTGGCCGTAGAGGCGATATCACAAAACATGTACCCTGCAACATGCGGCCGCCTCTATGCGAGCACTGGGAGAAGTATTTGCAGTTATGTTGGCTGTGAGTCAGAAAAAGTTGTTCCATGCGATAGGGAATTACTTAAAGGAGCGTGGGTTTTGCTTGTGGTTGATAGTACTGGTTTATTTTAGGTTTTTTTTTTTTTTTTTTTTTTTTTTAA
>PNEQ01007447.1:28659-39511 GCA_003012365.1 Medauroidea extradentata | reverse complement strand
AAAGATTTACGATTTAATTTAGAAGTGTGTATTTAATGTTGAATATCTGTAACATTACGGGTACGTTTTTCATCCATACAATACCTAATACCCTCAGAGATCCTGTTGTGAATACTGTAATAAATCCGTGACTGTTGTAGACGACTATATTTATTTGTAAGCATACGTTAAAAGCAATCAATTTTCCTAGTTCACACCCCCAACCTTTAAATTACATGATTCAGCACACAGTTAATGAACTATTTAGGTATCTACTCTTTCCTAATCAATATTTACTTACCTTATCTTCATTTTCACTGGAAACCAAGACGATCAACAGTATTCGCTGGAAAGCCAAAACGCAACATCCCTTATATACATAAAGTAAACAAAAGGACGTCATGACGTAAACACGATCGGTTCAGTTCAGTCCGTTTCCTATTCCATGTTCATTAGAAAATATTTCGTGCGCATGCGCAGTCGTCGCGTCCAGTGTCTGTCTCGAGACGCTCGTATTCTACTTATATCCTAGACATGTAAATTGTATGTTATATATTATACTATATTCTATATTTGACATGTCCAATACCAAAATGTATATTATGGTCTTTATGGATGAATAAAAAATGAAATGAAAAGTAAAACGCCTAGCTGTGCCCCGGGAGCTGAAAGAGCACAAAGGGAACCCAGGTCGCGGCGAGTAAAACAAACCTACTTTTAAGCTGTTTTTCATTATATGCCCATTGGGTTGGCAACACTGACTCTGTTCATCAACTGTCGAAATCGTCGTTGGTTGAAATTGAATGGAGGTGTGATGAACGAGTTATTGAATGGACCTGTTTTAAATTATAACAAATACAGTATAATAAGTAGCTACAGCATAACTAATTTTACTACGGGTTGGTGCGTTACTCTGCACGCCGTGATTTTTTAACGTCAAGCAACTATGGATAGCAGTGAAGATCACGATTATCATGCACCGAAAAAGGGGAAGTGTTTTTCAAAAAATGCTGTTGTTGCACGCAAAAACCGGCAGAAGAAGAAACAATACATATCATCTTTGGAAGAGAAAGTCTCCGTATTAACTAGTCAGAATTCTGCTTTAATTGCAAGTATTCAGGAATCGGATCAGAAGTTGCAGAAAATCCGCATTGAAAACAAGTATTTGCGTAGTGTATTAGCAAATGAAAAAGAAATAATGAAACTGTTGGGCGTTGTGAAAAATTGTAGTGGCTTAGCTGTGACATCTTCTCTAAAACTTCATTCTGGGATGCTGTCTCCGTCCGCTAGCATGTCAAGGTATGATCAAGATGTGAATGAAGACTCTGTAATTTTGTGTAATGATCCAAATTTAAATACTGTTTCACAAACTAACATACTTGATGATACACTTCTAGGTAACTTGGATCCTCCACTTTTCTTTAAGGATTTGCATGTACCTGACCCTGATTGTGATTTATCGAGTCCTGAGTTTGGTTTGGCAAAATATGGGTCAAGTGATGATGATAATAGTATTTCAGATGATATTGGCATTTGCCTTCATGTATCCAAACAGAGGGCTTCACTAGAATTATGTGCAGTTTGCCATGAAAATGCCTCATCTGCATGGAAGGCCGAAATGGATCCTAGTGAATGAACGCACAAATAAGAGTTGATGTTCGGCTTTAGTAGTTATTGTAGGCTATTTAAAATTTAATTCAAGCCTTTGATTTGCGTTGACCTAAAGGCTAGGTCCTAGGCTATTTGTTACAAATTATGACTAGGCATTTTCAAAATTTTTTTTTGTGCAATAGAGATATGATGCATTTCAAGTTTGTGTAAAGTAATTTCTTTAATGTACGGTTTTTTTGCCAGTTTTGTGTTTTAACAGTAAAGTTAGGCAACAGTAAATGCTGGGTCATGTTACTTCATGTATTTGAGAAATAGAAAGGTTTCTGAACTAATGGTAAAAAAAGTACCGGTAGGTACAAAGTATTTCTAATAAGTAGTATTTGTAATAACTTTACATTTGACTTCTAGGGCAAAGAGAGTCACGTGGTAATTTAATGTACATTGGTGTTTTGTTGCGAGCTCAGTTCCCAAAGGTGATTTTCTTAGCTCATGAAAAACAGAACTAAAATTACAACACACAGCAATAACTTTACGGCCAAAATACCAGTCTGAGAACTTAGTAATGTGCTAGTCTACCAGCATGTTCAGTGCATTTTTGGTTAACGTTTTTTCTGAAAATTTTAAGTATGCCTTTTACTAACTGCACTGTTTTCCTTATTTCTAATGACTTGTTTAGGCATAATTTCTGAAACATCAACTATGGGCTTTCTTAATTTTGGAAAGTGTTCCTTCTTAGTAGGCTCTATAATATATATATCCTAATTCCAAATGATGTATCATGTTGCAGAACAAATTTTTGAGTATTAAGTATACTATTTAATTATTTCACTGAAACTATACTATTTAATTATTTCACTGAAGCAGTATTTACACAAAGCAAGATTTAATTTTGTATGAGTTTTCTCTTGCATACTAGTGCTAAAATATCAATAAATGTTCAAAACATTTCTGTTGGAGATTTCACACCATGTTCTTGTCTTACAGAAAACTGGTTAATGGCCTTTGCCGACCAGAAAAAATGCAATTAGTTTGCCCTTAAAAACTAATAGCCCCTATGATATTAAATTGATGTTATAATATTTTATGAGTACCTGTATTGTTTCTGCATCTTCCAATTTATAAAATATGTCAATGACTTTATAATTTGCAAAATTGCTCTTTGTACAGCTCATTTATTATTTATTCTTTATCTATAACCAGTCACAAACCCTTACATACTCCTCGAGTCTCATAACTATAGTACGCTTCCAGAGATGTATATGCAGGACATCACATCGAAAAATAGGACATGTTATCTTGCTTTGTTTCCCTCGAGATCCACATTGCACGAGGAATTTTCACATGAGGTTTGATATTCAGGTCACATTCGTGTAGGGAGTTTTGCATGTATCTTGCTGTGTGTAAAAGATGCTTTAGGCCTAGATTGTTTGGAAATTATTGGTATTCAGATTGCGTTACTTGTGAGATGCTTATCAAGTAAATACTGTATGTCCACAAGTGTGGCTTATTTTCATACTTCATTTCATTTTAATCTCATTCACATAGTGTAGGAATAGTAATGGTATAAAACGCCAGGTAAAGTCATGGGTTCCGCGCTCGTCTCCATTATGGAGGGAAAAAGTATCTGATCTGCTAATGCAGATGGTCTCGTAAATGGTTGTTGTATGGAAAAACTTTTTTACAGGCACACAGCAATGATAGGAAGGGTTGCGGACACCATCTTCCGATAGATGCTGACCAAAAGGTGTAGTATTTTTTATCCTCTTTGAATTTATTACAATTATTATTGCATTTGGTCAGAAGTTGTATTGTCACAACACTAGTGTTATTGTTAATAGGTTACCTTTTTCTTTATTCCATGTAGGCTATAATTTGAGTGTACAGAAAATTGCACTAAGTTTGTGCTGTCAAAGTATGACATGTCTTTACCATTGTGTTTAAAGCACATTTTATGGTAACCATTTGATGGAAACAAAAAGGAATACTAATATGGGGAAATGATTAGCATTTGACATGCTTGCAAGTGTTCTTGAAGTCAGCATTTTCGTTAGACCTATTTGCAGAAGTTTTTAATGTGTTTCAATTTAATAAGTGTCTGAGTGAAATATATCATTAATTTTGCACATATATAAATTTACGCTTTTGTATGGCATGTCGTGCTTTACTGCACGACTTGATAGCCATGCAGTAACTAGGCCAACAATTTATTTGATGCGACTCTGGCAGAAATTTTGAAGCTACAGTACTAGAGGCTGGTCAAGTGTGGTTCGGGTATGTTATGTAACTTGTGCTTGTGATATTACTTTAAGACATTAGGCCTAATTTTGGTTGGTAGCAATGATAGACTTCTTTTTCCTTACTGTGTGTTAAGTCCCCAAAATAATTTTTTCATGTAGGTTCATTTAAATGAAATATAGAAATACGAATATCTGGCAAGTTGTAGGGGTTACAGAAAATAAATTTTTGTTGTGTGAAACTTACCATTTCAGATGAATCAGCTTCTTCAACTGTTCTTAAATTTACAATAATGTTTTCTTTTTACAGTTAGGCTGCCACGTAGTGGCAAGTAAAAATTTTTATCATTACTTCCTTTCCAATAGTATTCCTAAACTGTCCAATTTGATCAGAGGACCTATTTGACTAGAGGACTAGTTTGATCAAAGGACTAGAGGGTAAGTTAAAATCTCTCACCTCTGCATTCTTTCCAGACCATTCTAAATTACCTGGGATTGTAACAGCCCTCATTGTCTCTCACAAATCACCACCTATGTCATGCTGAAAAGCTATTACACTCTTCTTCTTCAGGCCTTCATAGAGCTCCAATCCGTTTCCTTCTCCTTCATTGATGGCCCTGTTCTCTTCGTCTTCACCATCTTGGCTTTTCCTTAACTTTTCTTTCAGCCATTTTTCCATACTTTGCAATTTTTCCAGTTCCAACATCTTTACTTCCGTGAATTAGTTTCAGTCCACTGGCACATATTTCAACATCTTCTGTACCATCTCACTATGGACTCCTGTTAGTATGCTCCCCTAGATTCCCGGGCTCTTCTTCCCTTTGAAACAACAGAACTTTTTATACCTTACACAACACAACCCCTCAGTACATGTATTTTTCTATGCATAGACCTATCTCTGCTTTTTACACGTCTTCCTTTGTCATGTTTCCATTTCTCCAAGGTCACGGAATTGCAAGTCAGTTGTCGAGTTCAAAATTTGAAAGGATTAAAAAAGTTATTCTGAAAACAAAAACGGTCACATTTTATTTTTACTTCGGAAAACTCACATCGCAGTGTTCTGTTCTATGCTTGTTCTTTATAGCACTATAAAATAGGCACTTTAAATAATATTTTTTGGAAAAATCAAACTTTGTTGGGATGTGTGTCCCATTGTCCGCAACCACCCGTCCCAATGATACAGTACTTCGTAACGTGGTAGAGAGGGAAGCTGCGTGACGCTTAATATAACTATGTGGTTTGTCCCTCTATCACAGACTTGGGCCTCATTTGTTCTCTAATATTAAGGCAGACAAGTAATACTTGCGGGCCCCCAATGAGTGCTAACACTTAAAGCTAGTGGACCGGACGTGTGAGCCGTGCTGTAGCATGGTACGGAAAGTATTTTATCCTGTATAACTATTAAAAATGTTTCAAATGTGTTTATCTATGAAGAGAAGACACACTTCAAACTGTATCCCTATGATTTGAAAAATGTTGTCCGTTTCTTAAAAACATTTCCTCAAAAGTGCTAAAAATGGCTTTTTCACGTTGCAGTAACTGAGAAAATATTGATCGCATTAGTGAAACTAAGTCATAGAAATCTGCATTGGACATTACCACAAACTTTCCACAAATAAAACAACAGGGTCATCGCTTAAAGTCCCATCGAAAAACTGTTTCTGCGAAAACATTGCACGTTAGTTTAGTCCTCCACGCCTAGAGGCGATGAGGTGTTTGATGGACGTGTTATGTTCGACTTATCGCCTTCACAGTTTATATGCCTCAAACGTAAAGAGAAAGCTACCGGCCATTAACTCTTTTAACACATAGCTATACGGCCAGCCAAGGAGTTCATGAGTTCCGTAATGTTTCTTGATATGGTAGATGCTGAAAAATACAAGCACTATTAAAATTTTTTTTAACAAAGTATTGTAAGCACTGATTTTAGTTTATTCTGGACAGACTATATTACTGAAAATAAATTTGTTATAGGCTAGGAAAATTACAGTAATAAAGGTTAAAGTAAGTGGTGCATTAAGTACTCTGTTAAATTCGAAAAATTATTAATATTCTAAGACTTTCTGGGGAGTGGTATTGGATTACTATACAGTATACTTCCTATTATCTGTATTAATTAATGTTGGGCAACACACAGATATTCCAGAAATGTGGATAATCCAAAAATACTCCGTTTGCCAATATAAAAAAGTTTACAAATTCACTCTAACACTTTAAAGCGGGATTCACAACCACCACTTAGCGTACACGCGTACGTACGTGTAGAAGTAGAAACACTGAGTGTGCATGTTAACATCCACATCCTCGCGTAGCATGCGTACGTACATAATAGAGTTGATCAACTTTCTACTTCTTACATACGTACGCTAAGTGGTGGTTGTGAATGCAGCATGTGCAAACGTAAGACTCAAATATTATTAAATTGAGAAATAATTTTATCTCGTGATCATAAATTATTTAATTCGCTTCGAAAATTAAAAATAAACTACGATAATCTATTACCGACATTTTGTTATGGCATAAACAATTTTAGCGCAAGTCTAGATTAAATATTGTTGTGAATCCAATCTCTAATAATTAATGTACGTGCGTTCGTAGGCTACGTACGTTAAGTGTGGTTGTGAATCTGGCTTAAAGCTATATAGTTTTGCATGCAAATACCATATTTACTAATTTATAGAGAACTTATTTCCCCAAAATAAATCAAAATATGTCTGGAGTGACGGTAAAACTGAGAAAGTAATGTTCGAATCTCCTCATTAATCCATTCTTGTGTGCCTGAGTTGACATTCTTATGTTCCAAAAATAATTCTATTTACAAAAATTTATATTTTCTTATTGTATTAAATACCCGGAACGCTGTTAGGATAATCTGAAAACTCTTTAATCAGATCACAGATAATTGGGAATTTACTATATACTGTAATAAAACTGGAAATTTGGTTCCCAACATGAGGTTTTCATGTGGTACTTCTATTTTCTGTTTATATAATTTTTTAATTTTGTGACATGTGAAAGTTGTAGCAAGTGTTGAAACAATAATTATCATAGATTTGTTAGTAAAGTTTAGTACTGCTTTGAAATTGCGTGTGTGAACTGATAGAACAGAGATGCTTTATCGATATGCTTCTAGCATACTGCTAATAATTTTTGTAAGGTTTCATGCAGTTTGACTAAAAATACTTTAATTACCAGTGTGAACTGTGTTTGTTCAACTTTCGAGAGGAATTGTGCATTGATGTCATGTTTGTATTTGCCAAATTTTCACCGTTAGGAATTTATAAAAATTTTTATTTATAAAATGTAGTGATATGCTATAAAAATTATCTCAAAAACTTTTTACAGTATTGAATAGTGTTTTTTTAATTCTCTGATATTAGCAGGATGATAAAGAATATCACACTGTAATTTTTCTGTTCATACAAAAGTCAAAGATAAAAGAGGCAGTTATTATCTGACTAAAATAATACATTTGAGACTATCTGTAGACTGTTAGTGACAATGTTAACGAGCATGAAACATGCATCAGTCTCTTTTAACATAATCAGAATTTTGTAAACAGACGTAAAAGAATAAAGGCTGAAAAATTATAACTTAATGGATTAATGTTTTGGTCCTCTTATCGGTAAGTAGAGTACATAGTTTTTACAACTTTATCAAAATGGTTGTAGTATCCTGGTCTCTTATAGGTGATTCGGAATAAAGTGAGCACTCAAAAAAGCCCTTATTAATTTCTATTTTCTGCCAGTTTATATCTTGCCGCCGAATGTAAACATAAACATTGCCTCGTGCTTTTATTTACATAGGCTTGTACAATGTTTATATTAACATTACATTGCTCTGATAAATATTATCTACAATACCTACTCATTAAAGGCACAAGAGTTTAATATATGCTATAATCAATAGTAATACTTGTTATAAATACTTGCGAGTTAACGTCTTGTAATACTGCTTTGTCCATCGACTGTAATTGATACAACACGCACTATACTGTTACGAATCTCGTAAATACGGGCATAAGTATATTTAAATTTGTAACTCAGAACCGCTACTCAAAACACAGATGACACGCAATCCAAGAATTCAAGTTTCTTTCAGTTCTACTGCCATGAACGACGACGTACAACTACACAGTTAGAAACAATAAATAACGTATTTTCTCATGTTTCGCTTTCAAGCAAGCAAAGCGGCGG
Organism: Medauroidea extradentata; assembly: GCA_003012365.1. Classification (NCBI taxonomy): domain Eukaryota; kingdom Metazoa; phylum Arthropoda; class Insecta; order Phasmatodea; family Phasmatidae; genus Medauroidea; species Medauroidea extradentata. The sequence continues at coordinate 31,491 of PNEQ01007447.1, read as the reverse complement.
AAACCTAACTCTGCTGCCACCTGTCGGTACAATTTTGAACTGTCTGAAGCGCAGAGCAAGCAGCCGTGTGCAAAATGACGAGCGGCTCAGTGGGTAGCGTCACTTTATATTGGCGCTGTTTGTTTGAAATTATACAGTCAGTAGGAATGTCAATGAGGTCATAAATAAATATTTCAAAGTATGTTAAACACAGAGTGGTCTATTTCATCAGATATTCTATCACAAATGTTGTATTCAAATAGGAAAATACACGGAACTACATGCAATGAATCGCTACCAACCATACAAGCTGAAAAGTAACTCTTGTTAATGTTGACTTATATGCAGTAACTGCTAGTGATTTTTTTCAAAGGTTAAATCTTTAGTGCTCACTTTATCCCGAATGACCTATACTACTTTACTAATGTTAGGAATATTTTGTGTTTCTACTGGATCACAAGTAAATGCATGAAATGATATATTTTTTGGTATACTAGTTCATAGATCTAAAAATTAATTTTATGAAATTTTTTTCTGTATGTTACCTGTTGTAAGGTTTGGGAAAACTACTATACTGTCAGCTTTGTTTTATACTTGCATATTTCTTTGTGTTAAAGTGAATGTTTAATGGATGGTTACTGTTTAAAAAAAGTAACTAGAGAATCCAATTTTTTTTACCTTTTATGTGTGTATGTGGTGTTTAGAACGTGACTGTTACTTAGTACATAGTTGTTCTTTGGATTGGGAAAATATAATTTGTACATGAATAAGTGTTAGTGTATATTGAAGGCTATGGTTTTTGTAAAGAAACAGTAAATGTAGTCCGTACTTAACATAATTTTAGTGTGGAAATGTTAACTGTGTAAATATCAGAGTTCTTGTAATTATCTTAGTATTGTGTTTTGTTTACAGTTGAGATATGTGTATCTACATTATTGCTGTTCCAAAACAGGTTGAGTATTAAAATTTAAAATGATCTGTATTTTTATTCATATTTTTTTAGTTAAAGCATTTGTATTACAACCCAGTTATTAAATTTTCATTGAGTAGTAAAGAGTTTATAAACAGTCATAAGTATTGACAGGTTGTGAGAAGTTTTTTCCATTTTCAAAAACAGTTAGTTAAACTTACATTGTTTTTCAGTGGACCAATGAGAACAAACTATGTGTGCGGGAAAACAACGGATGTGGACCTTATTTTTAGTTGTCCTTATACCAGTAAAACATTAGTTTTGGACAATTGTGAAGCATAAGATGTTTCACATCTTCCACTTACTTTTGCTGTGACTTTTTTGACTACAATTATTTTGTCCATACCACTTAACATTTCAAATTGTTTTTTGGTTGAGCCGTATTAAGTAACATAATTAAAAATCTAACAAATTAACGTAACTAAAAGTGTAAATAGTTTACATAATTTATTAACGGTTACATCAGATCAGTATAATCACTCATTTTGAAAATAAAACTACTTCAGCTTCATGGAAACATAGTCATGTAGCAATATGAATACATATGTGGTTATGCTGCCAACCTGTATATGTTGTGCTAGCATAATGATTGTTTCTATATCAGAGCGTTGGCAGGAGCAAAAATATGAATGGACATGGTGCTCGTCACCTTTCACGATGTCACTTTCATAAAAAAAAACATATTCTGTATTGAGATGAAGAAAATATTGCTACAGGAAAATTAAAATGTGGAAAAAAAATGTGTAGGTGTTTAAGAATGATGGTTTTTTTTTTTTTTTTTTTAAAAAGAATGGAAAAACTTTCTTTCTCACAGTTTTCTGGGTATTAAAAAAACAGCCTAAAAGATCCTGTAATCAATTAGACTGTACTGAACTGAAATAAGATGGCTGTGGAGGCATACATGTATGTTCATTATATACTGAGCCACAGCTAATATAATTTAAAATGTAATTCAAGTATTAGCAGAATTGTACTTGCAGGAGAGTCAACAAATAACATAGGTAGGCGACACATTTTAACGTGCGGCTGCAAGGTCGTGGCATTTCACTGGCCAAGCTATCTTCCTCGGGCAGAGAGGTACGGCCATTCACTGCCCGAGTAAGATGGCTTGGCCAGCAAACAGTCGCAACCACACAACCATGCATTAAAATGTGTCATCTATATATTTTTGTTGCATCACCTGCAATTACAATTCTGTGAGTACTTTTACATTTCTCTGTAATTTTACGTGTAATTTCCTAGCCTGGCTCTTGCCAGATATCTGGGGTAGGCAGCACCTTCAAAATTGAGAGTAATTAAACACACTTAAATGATGTGGAGCAAAAAAATGTGTCATATAAAGTGGCTTCAGTACTTACTAGGTTTGTTTTACTCGCGCTTGACCCAGCGTCTCTCGCGTCTCCCTGGAGTTGGTGGAGTTGGAATAATGTTGACCCAGGTCAGAGGGAGTTGTACTCTTAAAGGGCGAAGAAAAACGCTTTAGTGCGTGCGTGCATTTATTTTTGTGGTGGCCGAACTAGCAGAAGTTATCGGGAATATAAAAGAGAATGAAGAATCATCATGTACAAAATAAATAATTACATTCTACTGTAAATAACACCATTTCTTCATCATCGGCTATAATATTTTCATCATTTTCCAATGTTGTTTGGAATAATATGTTATTTTTCATTCACATCACAATGAACGTTAACAGATCACGATGTAGCAGACTGGCCCGAAAACGTCTAGCAGACGATTTGCCCCCACAACTCTACCTCGCGAGGTGGAGCGGCGGGAGCATGACCTACTTGACCTGGAGGCGCTTGACCTTGCGAGTAAAACGGACCCCCGCCATATTGTTTCCGGCAAGTAAAACGCCTAGGAGTGCCCCGGGAGCTGAA
>PNEQ01007447.1:14030-28559 GCA_003012365.1 Medauroidea extradentata | reverse complement strand
GTCACTGCGAGTAAAACAAACCTACTGTTTTTTGTGCAGGGGTGTCAACTATTTAAATATGACACTCTGTCTTAGCCAAATATTCAAAATATTGCAAAATTGTGACATACAACTTCTGTCGAATATGGAATTCAGTGACACTGTGAATAACATGCACATAGTTTGTTTGAAATTAACCAAACATAAACTTTTTTTTTCCCAAAAAATTATTTGTTTGAAGTTTTTTCATGCTATCTGGGCTCAATGTTCTGCAATAAGTGTTAAAATGGTTACTGTGGCAACCACATAAACATGTCAGGTGTTTTGAAAGATCATTGTGGGAAGAACAAAATGTTTGAAGTACAATCCATGTACCTAGGCCAGTTTAACATTGTCGTACAAGAATTTTTTATGTTAAACAAGAATTTTGACAATAAATAAACAGTGCATGTGGGAAAACTATAAAAACATGAGTGATGCATCAAGGTTTTACTGTAGTGGCTGTCGCCTTTAGAGTTAACTTTGTATGGAATGTCTTATATTACAACACACATGTTTTTACATACTGACATTTTCTGAACTCCAGTTAAAAATTATATTGTTTTTAAAATAAGTTCCATCTATTTGTGCCAGAACGTTAGTGTTGAATGATTTTGCAGGAGTCTATTGAGAGAAGATCCATTTCCTGCAGACATTACTTCGAATCAAGCTTTGATGAGATCCCTATTACCATTGGTTTAGCTCCAAAAGACTTTAGTTGAAGGTCCTATCTCGAGATTCATGTACAGTAATGTAGATTCTTCCAGCATCTTGGCAGGGCACAATGTGAGATTGCCTTGTAGATTGTTTACTTCCCATAGGTCACATATGTAGATGGTACTAGATGACAGTTAACAGAGAGAAAAAGAACATGGTGGCTACCGACCTGAAAAACCTGGAATTATCAATCAGGGAAGTTGTGGCCACCTGGAAATAGCAGGGAAATTTCAGGGAATTTTTGGTCTGAGAAATTTCAGGGAATTTACTTGCCTCGTTCATTTTGAGCTTCCGTAAAAGTCACATGAAGGAAAATGACGACGTTTTGAAAACATTATAGCTTATTTGTTTAAAAAATTAGGTATCTTCATGTAGAGGTAATCATACTCCATTGTCAAGTTTGTAGTTATTTCTTTGAGTGTTTTGTCAAGTTCACTGGCAGTAGTGTTAGATAGTACTTGAAATATTTACCTTTATTGGAAAATGTTTTGTATAAAATGCCAAATGTTGTTTTCACACCTGTGAAAATAAGGGAATTTTTTGGTTTTCTGTCAAGGCTATCAGGGAATTTTCTTTGTTGCAATGAGTGGCCACCCTGATGAAGGAAGGTGTGAAGATAGACTGTTGTGTTTTCACAGTGTATTTTGTCACTGATACAGACACAGGACATATGCTCCAGAAACCACCAGTAAATGTGGCCCAGGGTTATTGCATTTTAAATCAACATATCGAGGTTGCTTCATGGTTTTTGATTTTCATACAATTTTGTAGTTTGTTGGAACTTACTATCTAGAGCACAAAAATATTTTTTAGATTTTTAGTTCAAATAATTTTTTTTATGTACGCATTAATAGATACAATTGCGTGCTAAAATTTACCATTTTAGTAATTGGCTGTCATTAATTATCTAATTAACCTAGAAAGTCAAACTTGGTCTCATATTAAAGCTAAAAAGATGAGGTTTTAAAGCATATATTGTTTATACAAATTCTTTCTGATTTGCGGGTTGTATAACCTCTGGAATTAGGCCAAAAAATTTGAGTTTTTCCGATATTCTCAATTTTTTTACGTTATGAAGGAGAACAGTACCAAAGGCGATAATTTTTCTTGTAATAGCCAAGTATAAGTAGTAATTGTACAGAAAATATCAACCTGTTGTTTTTTTTTCAGTCCTTTATTGCAAAAAATTGCCTGAAATGTGGAAAAATTGCCATTTTTGACGTAAAATATTTTTATGTAGGACTGGTGATAAAATTCTGAATAAATGTGAGGTATACTCCTTGTAGTATATAGTATAGTAATAAAATCATTGAATTGTTTTTTTAAGTCCTTTTATGAAAAAAAAATTTATTATGTAAAAAATTATGTCTCTGGAATTTAGAAATTGCCTATGTGATGCAAAAATACTACCACGTAATTTTTTACCTACCTAAGCATTGCTTTAAAAAATGATTTGGTGTGTTTTTATCTAGTTTTGACTTAGTTTCGAGAAATTTAATTGTATGTGTGGATATAATTCAACTGTTGAACTCTTTTCTTAAATTAATTTTTTTCTGTTATATTTACTTTTACAGACATAAATTTCAAAACAAGGTACCTAACACTGTATCCAGTTCAGTATTTTTTGTAGGTCAGTCTCGAACAAAATAATACTAAGATGATAATAATTCACAAGAACTTATTTTTTGTGATTGTCTTATTATTGGACATACATTATTGAAGCTAATGTTAACACTGTTAAGTATGTTTTTGTATTTGTGTGTACTGAACAAGTTATTTTACCTTTCAGCGAGCTGTTGTGCTACTACTAAACTTGGAAGGTTTGTATTGTGGATTCAAGGTAATGAATGTTTAAGTTACTGAAGCATAATACAATAGTTATTAAGTGTGGTGAAGTAATTAGTATTATTATGTAGGCTACTATAGGTCATTCGGAATAAAGTGAACACTAAAGATTTAACCTTTGAAAAAAATCACTAGCCGTTGCTGCATATAATTCAACATTGACAACAGTTACATTACTGCTTATACAGTTGGCAGCGAATTATCGCACGTAGTTCCGTGTGATTTATATTTAAATACAACATTACTGATAGAACATCAAATGGAATCGACCTCTTTGTATTTAATATACTATAAAATATTTATTTATGATATTATTGACATACTTACTGCCTGTATAAGTTTACTTAAACGGCGCCAGTAGAAAGTGATGATTCCAACATGAGTATCTTGATTTAGAAACAGCAATTTTTTTTTGTTTCATACACTAAGAAAATAGGTTTTTTTTTGTTGAGTGCGTCGTTGTTCATGGCAGTGAACATGTTTGAATTCTTAAATTGCGTGTGTCATTATGGTGTGTTTTTTGTGGCGGTTTTGAGTTATAAATTCGATTTTCATGTGCACATATTTACGAGATACGTAACTGCAATAGTGCGGGTCGTATAAATTAGAGTCGATGCACAGAAACCAGTATTAAAAGACGTTAACTCGCAGGTATTTACAACTAAGATTACTATTGGTTATACATTTTATTCAATACCCGTGTATTTAATGAGTAGATATTGTTAACATTTTCAGCCCAGTGTAATGTAGATGTAAACATTGTACAAGCCTATGTAAATTAAAGCACGTGGCAATGTTTACGTTTACATACCGCGGAAAGATATAAACTGGCAGAAAATAGAAATTAATCAGGGCTTTTTTGAGTGCTCACTTTATCCCGAATATGCAGTATGAATATTCAAGCATTCAATAATTATTTACTATTCCTGGAGAATAGACCAGTTGTTGCAAGCAAAAGATGTGGTGATATTTAATGTATCAGATTGGGTAAAAATAATATGTACTACTCGACCACGACAACTAGTCCCGCGGGAAAAATGCGAACTACCGCCGTGTTGTCCTTGACGACCGCGCGCAACTGGTGTGGCGCACCACAGCACCGGCCATAATACTGTGGCATAGGCAGCTGGCTCGGTTTTCGCCGTGCTACGTCTCCACTGGTCGTGTGCCAGGAACTCATGTCAGGTGCAGTACATTTCCCCTCCTTGTGACGTGTCTACCTACTACTAGCGCCACGCTTCTTCCCCTCGCGGGAGGACTAGTTGTCGTGGTCGAGTAGTACCTATAACGTTTTTGTAGATAAAATGTGAGCATGTTGCATACTGGTAGTTAGGTATCACACACCCATGTCTTGAGTTAATGCACTATTTTGTGAATTTCATTGCTATAGCATTTGATTTTTAAATTTATATTTGAACGGCAAATCAGGATATGTGATTTATCCCGTATGACTACAGTAACTACAGTGGACTTGCTGTGATCTAGCTGTTAATCGTAATCCAGCCTTACGCCCAGGAAAAAAAGATAACTCAAAGATTCCTAATTGTTTTAAACTATTCTTGCAATTTCTGTAAGTAGATTTGTTTTGCATACATTGAAATTCAGTAAACACGCTAACATTTTGTGTTTTATGTGACTAATATTTTGTAATTTAATTCAATATTGTGTTAAACTGCATTTTAGCTTTTGCCACTTATTTTTTTTTTCTCCCCACATCTAGCCCAACCAGCTGCCTCTTTAGGCATTGCTAGTCTAGTCTGCTATACCTACTAGTCTGAATTTCCATTTCAGTTTTGCTGATACTGGCGTGTTCACAGAAACATCATTGCTTTTTGTGCAAATGGTTTCATTTGCACCCGTGAAAATTATTTATGCAAACACCAGGTATTTGTGATGACCTATGCTGTGCTATTTAAGGGAAATGGAAAGGTGGAAGATCATGCAATGAATGGAATAATTAATCTAGGATAAAATCTGAACTACTTAATAATAATTCAGTGGTACCTTTTTGCTGAGGAAGTATTTCATTTGTAGATGTTTATGTTGAGTAGGTAAATTAAAATCCGCATATAATAATTTTCATTTAACAATTGATTTAAGATTGGCCACACTGTTAGTAGTGCAAAAATCTCAATGGCTAGTTGTTAATTCTTACTGATGAAGATCTTTCACTGAAAAGTAAAATAAAAATGTGTTTTAATCTGTGTTTGTTAGTTTTGTCAGTTTGTGAGAAATAAAATTGAAATTAAAATTCAACAGTTTATGGGTTCAGTAACTTTCGGTGTTAACGGCTACAACATCGGAAGATTTTGCCCAAATGGAAAAACTACAAGGTCATTCTAACTTCGGTATTTGGAAATTCCAATTAGTTGTTCTGTTGAAAGTGGCAGATGTGTATGATGTCGACAGTACCGAGGCCAAGGATGGTGACGTAAGATAAGAATTGGGGAGAGGAAGTTGCCAAAGCCCAGGGATACATCATAACAATGATCAATAAATGTAATATCCAATTTATTTTGTTTTGTAACTCTGCAAAAGAAATATTTGATAAACTATGTTCCATTTATGAGAATGATAGCAGTCAACAAAAGTTTGTTATTGCAGTGTTTTTTTAACTATAAAATTGACAAGGTTCCATCTGGTTTTACAGAATTACGAAACCTTTCAGTGAAATTTAAAAGTGTTAGCCATATTGTAGATGATTAAACTATGATTGGAAAAATGTGATCATCTTTGCCAGACAGATAGCTACCTGGGAATCCGCTCCTAAGAGTGACAGGGCACTGACTAACCTAACTGCCAGATTTTTAGTAGAAGATGAGACATGTCATACTAGTAATTTACATGATAACATTTCATTTAAAACTGTAAATAAAATTATTGCATGTTATAATTGCAATAAGGGGTAATATTGCCTGAAATCACATGCAAAAACAGTCAGGGTGCAAAATCTGCAAAAAAGATGACCATGTTAAACAGAACTGCTACTTAAGGGTGCTGCCTACCTGCACGTGAGAAGCTCAAAAGCGACAGAGCAGTAAGGTCGACCTTAAAGCGCACATCAAATGCTGCATCGCCTCAACGAGCCAAGCACTGAACTAGCGTGCAAGGTTCCTGCCAAACGGTTTTTGCTGTGAGACACTAAGCGGTGACCATATAATTTTATTGGTGGAAAGTATGTAGCTAAGTTCAGTACAGGTCACAATCTGAGTTTCACATACATCCGGTTAGTACATTTTGAAGTATGGAAGTATGAAAAGGCCGTTTTTAGCCATGTCGGAGGGCTTAGAAACAGTATTTTTAATGAGCATGGTGTCTAAACAATGAGGTTTTGACCTTGCCAGAAGTTTGTTTTCTTTTCGTACGTTGGCACAGTGGGCACACGTGGAATAGTTTCGTAGAAAAAACCTGTTTACGAACACACTGCAACACATTTGAAGCGTGGGGTAGGTGGCACCCTTAAGGAATAGTAACGACAAGCCAGCAATGAGTAACAAGAATAGGGGTTTTTTTTTACTGAAAGGTAGTGTGAAAATTCAGATGGAATTTGGATATTAGATTACTAAGGTTGGACCTCTCATATGGTCAACAGCAGTGATTCGTTGACTGTCACTAATATCGAGTTGCAAATCATGACCCCTAAGGATAATGAAAATGTATGCTGAGCAAAAAGGGGACATAGAGTACAAATATTGTGTACTTGAAGATTCTCTTTATGTTCCAGGACTGGCAAAACAATCTAATGTCAGTACACATAATAGGTAACTGATAATGTTGGTGTTGACAAGTTCACTGGTGACAGTGTAGAAATTTAGAAGGGAGGAACTAAAATAATGGGCACAAGGAATAATGCAAGACTGCAAAACATTAACTTGAACTACTGTCAATAATTATTTTTATCCGAGAGTAAACAGACCAATGACATAAATGTCTGGCATAGACAAATGGGACATCTGAATATGAAAAGTATGAAGAAACTGACTGTTGTGTCATCTGGACTAGAAAAAGTTAAATTCAATATGAGTGAGATCCAGTGTGAAACTTGCATAACATTGATGCAAACCAGAACACAGTTAGGGAAAACAAGAGTAAGAGCTGCTAGAATACTTTAAATATTACACACTGATGTCTGCGGCCGGCCCTCTTGACTCAACATGGGAGTGTTTTTAAGTACTTTGTGACCTTTTTGGGTGACTACACACATTTCTCTGTAATATCTCTGATCAAGAACAAATCAGATGTCTGTGATGCTGCCCGAAGCTACGTTGTTGATGCTGAATCAAAATGGAATCTACATTTTAATAAAATTCGTTGTGACATGGGAGGTGAATATGTAGCCAATGAGCTCGCAGAGTGGTGTCTAAATAAAGGGTGTAAAGATGGACTATGTCCCTGCAAGAACTCCTCAGCTGAATGGTAAAGCAGAAATGCTGAACAGGATGCTGATGGAGAAAACTACAGCTCTCCTTTTCGGCTCGGGCCTAGGAATAGAATTGAGGGGCGAGGCATTGTGCACTACTACGTATCTACTGAACAGAAGTCCGCTTGTCGTTGTTGATACAACAACTGCAGAACTCTGGTATAAAAAAGCACCAGATTTTTCTAACCTAAGAAAGGTGAGTAAACTAAAAAAAATTAAGACTAGAGATGCCAAAACTTATCATGCTTGGCTACGCAACAAATGGCTACAGACTGAAAAAAGGAATATTGGGCTGTCGAGAGGTGTTCATTTATTGAGTCAACTGAAGCTTCTGCAGAAGAAATTTCACACATCGACATAAAAATGCATCTCTGAGGCTAGTTAATGATAAAGAAGCAAGAATGGAAGGCACAATTATGCCTCAAAAAGACGATAGGAAAATGAGGAAGATGAAAAACCATTTCTTGATTTTCCCTTAGACCAAGAGACAACCAAAACAAAAGCATAAGAGTTTAACACAAGACCTGAAACTGCTATTGCTGTAGGCAGAAACTAGGCAACTAAAGAAGAAAAGAAATTACAGTTAAACCTCGTTAATACAAACCCTGATGATACAAAGTGGTTTTTGTTCCCCTTGGGATGACTACAGAAATGAATTAATAACTATAATGTTCCATTAAATTTTTCTTTACATGTAAATCAATGTAAGACAAAGTCCTCTTGTTAAAACAGGTCACTGTGATGATAAGAATGTGAGTTTTGAGAGGATAAACAATATAATACAAATTTTAGAAACTTTTTAAGGTTTTAACCAATACCTGATATTACAAACCTCATTATTACAATCTGCAAAAATTTTGGTCCCTTCAGGTGTTTCACTGTAAAAGAAAACCTCAGTATTTGCAAGAATACGATATGTTTTCGTACACAGAAGCAATTACTGGTGAAGACCAGGACAAATGGTTGAAAGCAATAAAAGATTAAATGTCATCACTCATGAAGAATGGTGTCTTTCAGTTTGTTTAAGAAACAGGCATTTCACAAAATTAGAAGTTGCACGCCAGTAGATGAGTATGTAAGATAAAGGATGACGGTAGGTATGAGACTGGACTTGTCATGCATGGTTGTGAACAAACAGCAGGGCTTGATTTTGGTGAAACGTTCAGCTCTGTTGTGTCAGTGAATACTTTGAGATCCCTTATAGCCTATGCCAAAGAGAAGAACACTTCTTTCAAACAACTAGACATAACTGCCTTTCTGCATAGATGCCTACATCTACAGATTATCCGTAATTTCTACAGATTACGTACTTATCTGAAGGACACAGCTATGGACACACTGCTCTTTACTACTGAAACAATACTTCCTTTCAAAGTTAACGTGCAGCACAATTGTTATGCATGTTTGCATGCCTAACCACCGTTAGTTTATATTTTACATTGTAATTACAATGCTCAAATTTTCTTCGCTTGGATGCCTAAAATCCAATTTTCATAATGTGTTCACTTATTATTTAACACTTGCTTTCTTTTATCAGCAGGCCTAAACTCCAATCACAAATTGAATAACGTCTGTAACGAGCACAACAAACATGGGCACTTCCCGAATACAATGCCATTTGGGCATCTCCATAGAAAAAACCTACATAGAATTATGGAACAACATTCTATGTTTACGTGCGTTAGTGTGTGCAACGGAACAAGTCCTACATGCATGCGAGCGTACAGAATGGAACACTCCTTAGATGACAACTAATGGCGAAGGTTCTGTGCTGGATGTTGTATTGGTCAGGCCAGGGAATGCATTAGTTAGTATGGTTGTCTTGAAGGGAATTAGTGATCATGCCATACCTGTTGTGCCTCAGAAGTTTGTAACACTGGAAACAATTTTGTTTAAAACGTTGGCTAAAACTATTGTCTAGGATTGCTGTTGTTTAACTTTCGCAAATTGGCTTCAAGAAACCTACAGTTCTAGATTAATGCTGTTAGCATTGATTTATGTATCACGCCCTCTAAGTTAAACACATCTGCTCGGTATCGTATGATAATGTGCAGTGCACGCAACAATGCAAGGTATCAAGCAACAGTGCTTCCATGTGTGAATAATAAATAAATTAAATAATATGTAAACTAATACACAAACATTAAATTGTATGTAATGGCTGTGGCCTGGCTGAAAAAAATGTCTGTGTGTGAATGAGTCACTATTTTGTGTTGCAAGGCGAGGAGTGGACGAGAGTGTGTTTGGCAAGGGCGACAGGATGTGTTCGTGTTGGGCTGCCTGCTTGATTAGGGGCGTAAGAGGTGTGCCTGTGGCTATATCTGCATCTGTGTGTGTGTGAAACGTACAAAAAAGACCAGTGACTTCGGCATTACCGCGCTTCCACAACAGAATGGCACTGGCAACTATGTTATTCGTACCAATTTCTAGGCATCATACCAGGTGTACCAGTTTTTGTGACAAATATACCAGGATTTCCGAGTGTGCTGGACTCATTTCATAGCACTTGAGTGGACAGGGAGGAAAAATAAACAAACAAAAATGTATGTGCTTCACGGGCAGCCACACTGTAGTAGTCAGCAGGATACATATAATTTATATTTGTGTGTTGGTTTGGACGGTAGGCATCCAGATTTAGATTGTGTGAAGCAGTTCAGAGTACTGGAGTAAAGAGGTGTGCATCATCATCATAATATTTCAAGAAAGTATAAAATGTCTTGCTTTGTAGAAGCAGTTACAAAATTATTGTAACAGCTTGTAAGCAAACTTTGATGATCTTGCCACTTTTTTATTTATTTTTTTCGATTTTCAGGTGTTATTTGGATTGTCAATAGGTTGGAAAATAAAGGAGGGGGAGGGAGGTCCTGTCTTCTAAATGAACAATACATATTTATACCACAAACTTTTTGATGGGCAACATACATATTTAATACTAAACAAAGTTGAAAAAAAAGCTCAAATTCCTTGTGCAATTTTTATGAAAGCCTTAATGCATCGTTTATGTTTACAAATTGGTGGATGATTAGTTATTTTCAGTTAAGGTAGTGATTAATGGAGCGATTATCACATGACTGTGTAACCTTTCCTTATTTACGAGACATCACTGTACACACACACACACACACACGACTCGTGCTAACACATGTCAAGTATCTACTGCTGCTGTCATGGATGTTAGAAGTATTGTTTTAGCTGCAAGACATGGCTGAAAATTTAGTAACGGCTCAGTCCTATAACCTACCACAAATTGATACTAGTACTCGATGATGCTCAACTGTTATAACTCGTTATTTTTCTGGTGCAGACATGAAGAGAGTTAAATGACGGGTTAGTCGCTAAAGCCGTACATTCGTGATTCATAAGGAATATTACTTGTGACTAACAATCTACGTCTACATACAATTTAATTTCATTTATTTTAAACAATTGCAAATAACTCAAATATTTTGTAACCAAATGCTTTAAAATAATTTGAAACTTTATCTTTTCTAAACCACTGCAAAACTAAAGAGCGAGGTCTTGATTGCTACCACAGTAAATTGTGAAGAAACACTACAAAGTGTTAAAACTGCTATAATTTTGTTTCAAGATAAACCACCATGTAGCAGTACATACATCATTGTTGCCTGTATGAGTTTAAATATTTTGTTTAATAGAATTTCGTGCAGCTGATTAATGTGTAAAAATGCACACAATAAACGTCACACATTATTTTATTGTAACTTAAGAAATGTAGGGCATGTTCACATGTTAGGTTTACTAGCTCCGTGATGCCTAAAAGATGGATAGCGCACTGTGCAGGCGCTAGGATTGGCGAGCTACAGCGGCAGAGATTGTTCTTCATAAATATATTACTGTAGAAAAATTTGTGGTAGGAAGGTTGGGAAAAATTATTGTCTAGATTTGCTTCTATTTGCAGATAGGCATTGAGAAACGTAATGTAGTAAGCAAAACTGGTATACGTATTACCAATTGAGTAGAGTGACAGGATGTTGAGGTACTCATAGTATGGTACTTCTTGATAGTCTCACACAAATAAAAGAACGAACACGTTGTTGCCGCAGGTGTGCGACATTTCGCTGGCTAGTCCAGCTTCATCAAGCGGCGAGTTCAGGAACACTTAGTAATGGCGGCAGTGGTAGTGTGGTAGGTTACCCTATTGAGCAGGGAGCGAACCAGGGTGCGGCGGGAAAGTTCAAAAAGAAGAGCTGTGTGGGTGTATTGGTATTCTGGTGCTATGGTTTTGATTATCTTATGTTGAGACCTGGGAGTTGTTGAGATTTAGTAATGTATTGATAGGCTAGTTCCCAGCGCCTTATTTCTGAGCTATTGTTTGAGGGTGGTACAGCTCTACTACTTTGGTATTATAGCAAGATTTCAAGTTTGTTTGTGTGATGCAGCATGCACGCCATTATTCAGTGTGCCTGATGAAGTTGGCCTAGCTATCGAAACGTTGCGCAACTGCGCAACAATGTGTTCGTCCTTTTATGTGTGAGACTATTAAGGAGTACCAGCCTGTGAGTACTTCAACCTTCTGTCATTTTATTCAATTGATTTAACCTAGTGGTCAAAGCTTTCTTCACTTACATTGTTCACCACTTGTGGTTTGTTTTTCTGCCATCTTGTGTCTGTCCTATGTGTATCTATCTTAACTGTTGTGTTTTATCGCCTTCATTCATCCCTCCGTTATTCTATTGGCACGTTTCTGCAACCAAACAGCAATTTCTCTATCATTCCAGTTGTAAAACATTATCACTGCTTAACCTCACTTTCATCCCGCAAACCATGTCGCAAAATACTCCAGACACAATACAAATTCATGTCTAATTTCTGGCTCAAAAAATTGTCTTACCATGCCAAGAAATTTGTACAGCTTCTAATCATGCCCAATTCTTTCTGACCTGTCTTCGCTCCGGCCTTTCTCTAAAATTCCTAACCTTTAAACCACCCCTGGCGGCCATGCCGCCCCTAGCTAAAATCAGCGCAACCACTCTATCAAACCAATTTTTGCTAGCCATGACAGAACCTTTATACAAACTCGCATCTGGCAGAATATCACCACTCGTTCCTACTTTCCAACATAAAATTTCTCCTGCTATCTGGTTCACCGCTCATCTCCAAAACCAATATGATTCTGAATGCCACGGCACAAAAATTCACATGTATGCAACATTTGAAATTAAATAAACTCAGTACTCTGTACATGGATGCACTGAAAACGGGCCCCTTATCCACCATTGCAGCAAACAAATCACCACGTCCACTCTTGATTGGTCAAAAGCCCTGCCTGGCTTCAATCCTCAACCTGCCAGTACTAGCCCACATACCACCACTGCACGAACCAAGGAATCTTCCCAGGAAAAATTTCTTTGTTCTCGACCTAGCCAAACATAACCTCACTTCTGCTGAATAAAGTATCATGGAAAAAGATCTACTATTTGCTCCGTCCAAGAAATTTCATCAGTTTACCACAGTGAAAGACATCTTAAACTTCACACGCAACTTCAGGCTAAAGCATTTTTTCGACAACCTACCGAAGCCATTTATTTCATACCTACTAGTCAATGTCTCAGATCCTGGTTTTACTAATTCTCTTCCAAACAACAACATAACTGTCAGAACGTACAGCCTTCAAGAACATTCAGAAAAACAAAGAGACTACCCAACCATTTTGCTGGATGCGTTTTGTCGATGACATCTTCATGATCTGTACATAGATGATTTTATTCCATAGAAGTAGGCCAGGTCATATCAGATAGCATTTTCATGTTGTTGGGTCTTCAGCAGTTGAATGTAAATGCGCTGTAAAATTGTAAAAACAGTAATATTTTATGTTTTAAGATGTACTGTGGCTTATTTCAGCATCTTGTATTGATCTACCAGTTTTTATGTTAGGTCTTGCACAAGATGTATTTTGACAGTAGTATTGCAGACAAAATGAAATTGAGTAAAGCCAAAGTGTCATACATTATTGTTTATGGCTTGGCACCACAGTTCGAGTTAGATGAATTGACTTGAGTATATTTTACTATCGTATTTGTGGTATAGCAATAAGATTTTATTTCTTATTAAAACTTTCATGAATTTTTTACCAGTTAAAAATTTTTCCTCAATCTTAAAAAACTTTGTTTTTCCACTTAAGAAGTTTTCCTAGCTAATAAGTTTTAAATTGCTTTTCCCTTGAGAAACATCTTAACAGAGTTTTACTGTACTCTCTTTTACATACAAATTATAGCTGTTGGCCTGTAGGCATCACACAGTTTTTACATCAGTGGGTATGCACATTTTTGTTGCATAGCTTATATAGCCTAAGCATTAGTTTTCAAGAAATCTACAATAATGTTACACAGTGAACATCTTTATTAGCATGCAGTACCGTTAGTGTCGATTATTAGTAGGACATCATTAAAATATGTTTAATTGAAAAGTACAGAAGTCCACGTAAAGAATACATTTTTAAACAGTTTATCTAATTACGTAGACAGTAAGTAAACAATAAAGCTTGGCCACCCATAAGCAGATGTTTAATATGTTGATTACTCCTATTGACTGTTAGTTTTACAAATAGCTTGCATCTTTTTGATTTCTTTGATTTATTCCTTTTGCTAGGTGTCATCATGCACCATCAAAGTTTAGAGAAACAATGTTCGGAAATGAGTGGAGCAAAGACCGACTGTATTTTTGGGTTAAGGGTATAGATGGAAGTACTTACAGTGTGTGGTGTGATCTGTGTAAGCATGAATTTCAGCTGAGCTATATGGGCAAACAAGCTCTCACAAGTCATGCGTAAGGGGTTAAGCACAAGAAGAGAGCAGAGGCATCCAGTTAATTGGTCCCAATCACATTCTTTTGCAAGGCAGAGTTAACTTCACAAGGAAAGTCAACATCAGCTAGTTGTGAGGGTTCACAATCTTCATAGTCAACTAATTGTGATGTTCTTCAGTCTTCACCATCAACTGACTGTGAGGGTGTTCAGTTGGCTTCAGCTAATTGTAAGGGTCTTCAGTCATCACCATGACTAATTGTGAGACACTTCAGTCTTCACAATCAGTTAGTTTACCTAAGTTGTTAAGAAATTCAGCTAATAGTTCAGCTGCCCTATGCTTTTGCACATGCACACCTACAACTGAGTCTAAATTATTATTAAACACGTTTTTAATAAATGATGATGTTACAAGGACAGAAATACTGTGATGTTTGTTTCATGTAATGTCACACAACTCATTGCAGAATGCTGAGAATAGTGTTTTCATTCAGCGCAAAATGTATTCTGACAGTAGTATTGCAGACAAAATTAAATTGAGTAAAGCCAAAGTGTCTATAGGCCATCCGGAATAAAGTGAGCACTAAAGATTTAACCTTTGAAAAAAATCACTAGCCGTTACTGCATATACATCACCACTAACAAGAGTTACTTTACTGCTTGTATGGTTGGTAGCGATTTATTGTACGTAGTTCCGTGTATTTTCCTATTTGAATACAACATTAGTGAAAGAACATATGACGAACTCGACCTGTCTGTATTTAAT
>PNEQ01007447.1:0-13930 GCA_003012365.1 Medauroidea extradentata | reverse complement strand
ATCTTATTGACATTCATACATACATTATAATTAGACTCGATTGGCACGAGGATTATGTGACGCTATCGTCGACCTCGACTCGCCGTGGCCGTTATCGCTTGCTTCGTGCTTCAGACAGTTCAAAACTCCACCAACAGGTGGCATCAGAGTTAGGTTCTCGCCGCCAAGTTGCATATTTGGTTGCATAATTTGCGTGTGTTTGCCCGTTTTGAGTATATACGCATTCAAAAGTATTGGAAATTACTTTTTATTATCATTGCCAAAATGATGTGAAACCATCTGTATTCTGTATATTATGTTTTACGTTTGCCAGCCTAAAAACAACATACTTTTCATTTCACATGTTAAGAAAATACAGTAATTATTGTTTCTGAAGTGCGTCGTCGTTGTTTGTGGCAGTAGAACTGAACGAAACTTGAATTATTGAATAGCGTGTGTCATGTCTGTTGTAGTGGCGGTTTTGCGTTGCAAATTCAAATAAAATATGCCCTCATTTACGAGATGCGCAACGGCAATAGCGCGTGTTGTTTAGGTTAGTCGATGGACAGAAACCAGACATTAACTCGCAGGTATTTATAACTAAGATTACTTTTTTTGATATCTTACATTCAGCCCCAGTGCATTTAATGAGTAGATATTGTAGCTAAAATTTATCGGAGCAGTTTAATGTAGTTGTAAACATTGCACGACCCTATGTAAATAAAAGCACGTGGCATTATTTGTGTTTACATCGGCGGAAAGATATAAACTGGCAAGAAATAGAAATTAATCAGGGCTTTTTTGAGTGTTCACTTTATTCCGAATCACCTATATACACTATTGTTCATGACTTGGCAACACAGTTCGAGTGAGATCTAATATCTACTTTGTCAAATTGTTCACATATTGTCTGTAATTGGTTTTGATGAAAGTTAAATAAGATTTTACAAAAGCAGCAAATGGACCTTTCAGTGCAGTACTGGGATGACGTCGAGAATGTGACGTGTACTCGTTACTTAACTTCTGTTTTCTTGGGTCATTCAACTGCAGTAGACTTACTTAATGCGTTCAAAAGTCTTTTCCACATGATTCTCCAAGTGTCAGTGGTTGGCCCGAATGCGAACTTACGCTTTAAAGGATTTAAAGGAAGATTTGAAATAGGCTGTGAACATGAAGATATAATATTGGACATTGGTACTCTTGTGGTCTGCATTCATTGCACTGTGCTTTCAAGACAGCAGACAGAGCCTTGAAAATGTGGCCCCATCTGAAGAGATTGACGCATGTTCACAGCGTCCAGTGTTGTGAAGTCGCCGCCGCCTCATCCTGCCCATTCCATTTTCCTGCACCTTACATTAATCCCGTCAATCCTAACTAATCCCGCACACGACAGCGTACTCTACCCTGACGCCCTAGCTATCCTTCGCGCTCTAAACCCAGGGCAAGGATTCTAAACCTAATATTTTTCTACGAGATGTCATGCCGCCTGTAAGCACGCCACCTGCAGCCCAGGAAGACAATAGGAGAGGGAGGAACCACTCCTCACATCCGCGCCGTCCCTCATTAGGCGAGCGGCTGGCCAATCACTGCAGACCTCGCCTAGAAGAGTATATAAAAGGGAGCACGAGCCAACAAAGTACAGTTGCGATTTATTCGCCACTCAGTTGCACACCTACAGCTCCATACTTGGAAGACCAGTGATCACTGGACCCCTTCCAGAAGAGCCAGTTGTCATCTAGTACGCGACTCGGTTGCAACTCGTTACAGTAGCAGTCCACCTGCTACTACTGAAAGGTTCAGCTCTGCTGCAGTAGATCTACCTACCTCCACAGTTCAAGCTGCAGCTCTAGGCTAGGAAAACCAGTGACCGCCAGACCCCGTCGAGAACTGCTCCCTCACGACCGTGAGAGCCTTCTCAGCCAGCTGGCCAGCTCCGCCGACCACAAGCCCCTTCCCGAGACGTCGCAACGTGCATCAACGACTCTCCCCACAGGAACTAGTGCCCTTCAGGCTCTTAGGCACAAGGTGTTCCTACTTCCATTGTTGGCTGTTACTCATAAACCTCCTTTCTATCTTCCCTTGCTATACCTTTCCTAACCATTGTTGGGGAAACCCGACTACCTTTTACTCCACTCAAGACTCCTGCGACACCGCATCCTTTAGGATAACCCCAGGAGATTGGTTTTCTGTCCGTCAAGTAATTCCTACATCTGGGAGGAGGCATAAGCCGTGCACCTCGTAGGCTCTTTTGCCTAACACTCTCTGGAGGTAGCACAATTGCATTGTGCTTTTCCAGAGAGGTGACGGGTTTAGACTTGAATGAAAGATTTGAAATTACTTAAGGACATGCCGAGGCACACTTGTAGTGTTCCTCTATAAGTCCGCCTACCCTGCGCGAATAATAGTTCCGCAGTATCTTGGCTTTTCACGCCATACCAGCGATCCTAAGGGACACTGGGTACCTTCTTTCTTACAACTATACTGCTTTTTCACTTATCCGAGTCACAGTCAGGTCATGCGTAAGAGATCTGGTAGGAAGTTGAGGGCCAGGCACGAGTTCACCAAACTCGTTCAGAGGGCCCTGGAGGTTAGGGATCCTGAGACAGGGGTTTATTGGATCCAGAGGGAAGTTTCTGCCGCTGCATGTCGTGGTATCCCACTCAACAGCAGTGCCATTGTTCAGCTGGCATTGCAGTTGCCAGGTGGATCTGCTTTCCTCCTCACTGCCAGCTCCCATCTCAACCCCAACCGCCCCTATTGTCAACCCTCCAACGCAACTTCCAACCTCGGCACCTGTGTGCTCTTCTGTTCGGGAGATCAACACCCCCATTCCCATTGTTGCACCTTCCTCCTATCCACCTTTGGCTACACCTGCTGTGGGGACTCAGCCTCCAGTGCAACACCAAGTTTCCCACACTGCATGTCACTGTGAGTTGGGGAGAGTCCCGACGAATGATGGTGGACGTCACCCCAGAGGCAGCTTGGTCTTCCAGGGTAAGCACCCTGCCGCCCTACCCCTGTGCTCTCGCCGACAGACTACCCCAACCCCACCTGCGTCAAGCTTTTCATTCAAGTTCTGAACCAAAGTGTTCAATCTTTTGTGTGGTAAAAAATTCCCTCTGTGATTATATGAGTGTGCTTAAACTTGCATTGTTTTCTTCTGTTGCATCTGAAATTGAGCCTAGAATTTGAAACTGATAAACCTATAGCTCCTTTTTTTTTTTTTTTAATGCTATGCTGAAGAATCTTATGACAAGGTTTATCAAACCTGGAGTGTTTGAATCAAAACCCTTGTCTGCCATTGATTTAACTGAATGATCAAGTCTTTTGTCCCACACAAATGTTGACCTGGGTTTTGGAACAAAAGCAGAATTGCGTTCTATGAAAGATGTATCACAGAAGGACATAGAACATTCATGCCTGAATATCTCCAAGTGCCTTCAAGAGCTTGTGAAGACGATTTTGAATTGATCTTCACTTACATTCAATTTGACGAGGAGTATTTCATTCATTGACCCTTCAGTAGTGCGTGTTCCTAATTTGGCAAATAAGATGCTGTCTGCAGTACTAGAAATTTTGTGCACAATAACAGGATATCTGGAGTGCAAGCTGATCAGATTTGTAGAGAATTTAAGAACGTGTGTGATGTAAACTTAGTACAAGAAAATGTTAAATGTTCTCATGCAGTACATTTTGTCTAGACAGGTTTTTGTTTGACCAGTTAGAAATCTGTTAATCAGAGCAATAAAAAAAAAATTTGGCTTCTTTCCTAAAAATGATTTTCATCTTTTCTCATGGCAATGCTGCTCTAGAAAAGAACGAGGATTTTCTGTAAACAATGTGTAGTGGAAAATACACACAAAAAATATCTAATAGCACTAAAGAGAATTCGTGATATTCATTGAAGCAGGAGGCATCCATGATCTAAGCAGCATGTAATGCTCAATTGAACTATAAAGAATATTTGAAATAGCAGAAGCAGCTTTCTAAAGAAAAAGCAGAAGCCAATAACTTAAAACGTAAAGTTGCTGCTGAACTTGCAGAACTTCAGCCAAGAAAAAATAAAATTCTAGAAGATGCTCAAAAGGAAAGTACCATTCTTGACTCCCACATTGATGCTTTGAAAAGTAACTTAGTGCAATTACTGTGTAATAGTATCTATTTAGTAATACATGTTGGCAATATTTTGGGATAATTTTTTTTAACGTATGAACATTCATGTGTAAGCATATCCTTTCAGGTAATTTTTTTTTGTTACATTTCATTTTTTGTATTAAGAGGAGTCCTTCGCTGTGTCAAATTTCCACCTTTGACACGCGGGAACAGCGTAGCGATAAGAGCCAGTGTCCCACGCTTGGCGAGAAGAATATCGCCTCTATTCGCAGCGCGCCAAACTGGCGTGCAAGGTTTCCGTTGCTGTCTTTTTACTATGGGACTTTAAGCGGTGGCCCCAATATTTTATTTTTGAATAGTATGAAGTTAAGACCAACGCATGCTTCTCGTTTTGCACTTTACGAATTCAGGTAATATTTCCGGAGTTACAACAGACTTAAAAAAAAAAGTGTTTTTAGCCATTTTGAGAGGCCCGAATTTCTTGTTTCTAACAAGCGTGCTGCATTTTTGAAAAAATAGAAGCATGGTTTCAAGTGTGAGTTCTTTTCGTATGTAAACATAATATGAATAAGTTAAGCGATTTCGCGTAAGAATGTATGCGCGTGAAACGCTGCAACTCCGTCCATGCACCAGTCGAGGACTCCTCTTAAGTTTGCAATACTGTGAACTTGATGACTAGAAGGCTGTGCATTTTCAGGCTGGGAATTGTTTTGAAGACAGGTTTGGCTTATTACTGTATGTCCCACAGATTTTTTGAGCATAACCTTGCTGGACATACCGTATTTTGAGAAGACTGTTGTATCATTAATGACCGAGTGAAACCAGACATCAAACAGGTGGGGTCTATACTGTTTTTCAACAACGAAAGTAAAAATATGCAAGTCGTCATATTTAGAATAGGTTTGTAGCTTACTTGTAGAACCTAAGCTATAGGCCTAGTGTGCAAAAATTATATCATAGAATGCTTTAAATTCAGTATAAGCCTGAATGGCACATTTTTTACATTGGTGAGATAATTTAGCATCAGGAAATTTTTATTTGTCTGGAAAACCTGGAAATATCAGGGAATTTTAAAACGGCTTGTCACTGGACATCCTGTAATTTTTTAATGTTTCTAAGAGTTCTTTCATTATATCACTGTTTTCGTTATTCCTGAAAGTATTAAATTGTATATACAGTAAAACCTCTTTATAACAACCACCTCTCTATAACAACCCTTTTCTCTGTGGGGTTTTAAAATAGGGGTTTTACTGTGCATTTAAACCTCTTTATTAAGACCACCTCTATATAAAGACCCTATTCTGTAGAACCATTAGGGGTCTTTATAGAGGGGTTTTACTGGTATTTAAAGGTCACATGTTGGTGTCCCACTCATTCACTACATTTTAGTTATAATTTCTATTTTTCAGTCACCTTCCATTTGTAGTGAACACACGAAACAGTCATCACTTGTGATACAAGTACAGGAACAAAGACAGTGACCACTTTTATTAGAATGCTATTTGTGTGTGAAATGAGTGTACACAATTTTTAAATCCAGGCAACTCCTGTGAAAGTGAATATTTTACTACTGTCTTTGTACCTTGAGAATCCTGGACATAATTTTATTTACCTTGTTGATATACTAGTTTAAAATATAAATTGCGTGACATAACTCTTCAGAATAAGTGATGATTAGAGTACCCGTTAGCGTAAAAAAACTGATTTCAGTAAATTTTTCATAGTTTCTAATGCAGTTTTCAGATCGTTTCAGCAATTTGTTGTTCCTCGACTGGTGAAGTTAAAAAATTGTGAAATACAAGAGTGCAAAAAAATATATTACAGTAACTACTAAAACTTAATCTTTTACTAAAACTAATATTTTATATATTTTACAAAAAAATTAACTGCTATTTAGCTTGATGGAAATGCCAATTCATACATCAACTCCATATTTTCTGGAGTGATGATGTTACATAATATAAGTAGTACAGTACAGTACAGTAATGGGAATCCACAAAGCCTTTACAGCACACTCAACAAAACACAAAATGTCACACTTAAGTGAAAATTAAATATTTAAAACGTCTACATCTCCACGCTCAGCTTCTTTTTAACAGTGTCCCTGAAAACACTGTAAGCTTCAAGATACTGACTTGAAGGTAGTTGGTCCAAAAGTAGGCACACACTTTAGCAAGTCAAAAATGTCGTCACTAGGGCCACTTTATTACATTCTTTGGATCAAAAATTGTTCCAATGAAAGTTTTTGCAGTCATTCACCCTGAGATCTGCTAGTTTGTCAAGACACTTAAATGAAAAGAATTTGAATTGGGATGATAAACTGTCCCTGAATGTCTTGGATACGGTGACAAGTATTCCTGATGTGTTTTGAAAGGAAGGGAGGGAAGGACGTAAGTACATAGTACTCAACGAGAAATAACAGCTTAACACTGGATCACTTTGATCCCTGATGATGGATTTTGGAAATACTTCACTGCTGTACTGGCCCCCTCGTTAGTTCTGACAAAATCAACAATGCTGCACAGATTGTCATTTACGTACTCAACGCTTCTAAACCGTGTACCGTATTTGCCGGCATATGAGAACTATTTTTTACATATTTTTGGTAACCTAAAAATTGTTTAAAAGTTAAGCTGTAAGCTGTGGAGTTGTAAGATGTTTCAAGGAATTTCATTTTTCGTCACAAATGAAAACAAGTGCCTCGTTTTCTTAATAAAATTTACGGTACAAAATTTTCATGAGCATCATTCGTAATCAAGGACACGTTTACCTCACAGCAAAGCTGCAATCGATGCAGCTGGAACGCGTGCCTAGATCCTTTGTCTCGCCAGCCCCCACAACTCTGGGGCGGAGAAAACGAGGATCTAGGTCCGCATGCTTAGGTCCTTTGTCTCGCCAGCACAAAACTCTCGGGTGGAGAAAACGAGGATCTAGAAACCGTACCACACATTCATGTGTCTACCAAATACTTTGTGTCTACTGCTAGGCTGGCAGGCAACAATAGCGCACAGGAATGTGATGGCCTTGCAAGCAGCCGTTGTAGCCAGGTGTTGCCATGTTGCACGCTGCGTGCCTCAGTCTGGCGTTGCCAAGTCGCGCACAGCTGCCGGCATCTAATGTCGCCAGCCACATGTGCCACCGCCGCCGTTTGTTTCCTTGCTCTTGGCCGCCCGGAGGGCAGTAGTAACCAATGTTATTCGTGTCTCCTATGTTGTTTATATAATGGTAATAAATGCATTAAAAATATTTTACTATGTTTTTAATGTTTCTGGCATTGGAAAAATATCTTTTTCTGTCGGGAATTTCAAAATTAATAATTTACTTTTTTTTTCCCCCAAGATTTTGTTACTTCAAAATCATGACTCGTCTTATGTGCGGGGTCGTCCTATATGCTGGCAAATACGGCAATAACAGGCATCGGGAACAACTTTATCTTTTCTGGTTCATCAGGATATTTTTGCTGGCAGTTTCTTTTACGTATGTGCATGAAAACGGGCTTCATTTGTCTAGCACACTCGTTGAATTCAAGTTCAGGACCCCAAAAATTCAAGTTACTGTTATACGCCGGACATTGTGTATGCAAGAGTCCCTCAGAAACTAACACTTTCAAGGCGTTTATGCATTTCCCCATATACTGAGCAGAGTCTGATAATGTTTTCATACAAAATTGCTACAGTAGTTTCTAAATCATAGAAACAATTGCTTGGGAGCATACTGTAATTTCATCCACACAATATAGGAACTCACTTCTCTCGAACTGCTTCCTTCATCTTCCAGAACTAATTGTGGTACATCGCCTTCTCGTAGCCTACTTGCTGTAGGCAAGTCACCAGCACCTGGGAAACGTGGGTGAAAGTCGGTGACAGTTCATATAGGCCTAACATGTATTGTAATTTGTAAATTTGTAAACAGTTTAAGGCTAGAGCTTTAAATTAAAATTAATAAATAACATTTATTTTTTTTTTTTTTGTTTGGAATAATATTAGGTTTGGTTAATTTAACAAAGTTACTGGGATTTTTTTTTCTTTCTTTGAACAAACCCACATGCCATGAAGTGATATATTTGTGTGTGTGTGCATGTGTTTCGGAGGAGGAAGCGTGGGTTACTGGTGCATAGGCCTATGATTTTGGGATTTAGGCAATATAGTAAAAAAATTTGCAATTGAAAATTTAATGATAGGAAAGTAATGAACAGCACTGAATGATTATTTTATTATAGAATGAATACTGAACAATCACTTTTAAATATCTTCTATGTACTTGCTCATCCAATCACGCAACTTCGGGAGATCAATTTTCCCCAACGGAATATAGGTTTCCATGGAAGCCCACTGTTGACATAAATTCTTGTTTATCATTTTATCCCTGATGACTAGGCCTCAGCTTCATTTGATTCTCGTGCTACTGCCTTTTTCTTTTTGGTGGGTGGCACTTTCTTGAATATGTTTTAAAGGAGTATCTTTTCTCGCTCACTCAATGCACATATTGCAAAACTTGCACATCAAGAATTTATCGACTTTGTCAAACATGTAAAATCCTTTGTGTGCAAATTCTCTAGCTCGGTCGTATACTGCAACTACCATTTTACACAAACCTGTATTTTCCCAACAATAATCAACACTCAAATTTACCATCTCGTGTTCCTACAAGACATAGGGCAGGCAGTATCTATAAACTGCTTTCGAAAGTGCTGGTAGCAGACATTCACCGGGCAGCTTGCCAACTACAGTACTCGCATCCTATAAACGACTTTTGGGAGCTTGCCAACTGAAAGCGCTTCCACGTCCACTTGAAGTGTAAATATGGCAACATAGCACCATTTTTCTTCCATTGGATAGTACACAGAATGAATAAATGAACGCTCTCTGCAATTTTCGATATTCTTTCCTGACATTTCACGTTTGTTGTTCATATCTTAGATGTTATTGTTTTTAGGTTAGGTATGTAAAAGCAATATTTTTTGTACAGGTTAAATACAGTTAAAGTAGTATTCGTGAGAGATTTTTGCAGCAAGGATAATATTGTGTTTGCGTGGAGAACAGTACAGATTTTACAAATGCTTGAAACCAATGTTTGTATTATTCAATAAAGAAATACATAAAACGGAAAATAAAAAAACCAACCATGGAATAACCTGTCCCATGAGTCACTTGATGAAAGTACGAGAACATTTTAAAATTTAAGGATTTAGGTATTTTTACAGCTGACATAATTATCGCAAGAAACTAACATATTAAAATCATAAACATGTCACATAAAATGTGTACATACAGAAAATATTTTCGTTAATATGAGTTTACCGTCATTTTCGCACAATGCTGTTACTATTTCCACGCAAAATTCTCTCTTATTTTCGAAGCAAAGGTACAAAAATTGCAAACATATACACATGCAGTAACAATTTTGGTTAAGTCCCACCTTATAGCAAACCCTCCATGGAATATTGCATACACTTTAAACAGCTGTGGTATACTATACTCGTTCCAATCAAGAATATTCTTTAAAAATGTTGAATTTTCTTATGTAATGAGTATCGTTTGACAGGTTATCCCAGAGAAGATCCACCACCATTGTTATAAAGACACATTGTAAACAGCTGAACAGGCTTTCGAATCACCGCCTGACCACATTCACCTGAAGTGGATGTCTCTTCACTTCCATGCAGTCAACCAACCAACGAAAGAGGTTTACAGTATATGTTTCGGCTGGAACAGACATTCGGTGATTGGATAACAACCGAAAGCAGTTTATAGATACGGCCCATTATCAGTAAGTACCGCCAATTATCATTGGATGCGTGAAAACTTAAACAGAGCATCACTTTCTGTATTAATTTGTTGTAACTTTCTACATGCATCGCCAACACTTGACTAAACTTCAATAGAAATAATCAAGGTGAAGTAAATATTTATTTCGGAACTAAACATTGATATATATCACAGCAACAGATTCTTACTGTAAAAATGTAAATATTTGTTTACGTTTTCTCAATTTTTTTTGTAAATAAATTTCGCGGAAAAGGTTTGATATCTGTGAAAGTTTTATGATTTTTCACGCACTGCGAAAAACAGGAGACTCCAGTGATGATAGAATACTGTAATTATATAGCAATTATAAAAGTTAATGCACAGTACAGAGAAGCACTCAAATCACCTACAGTGTGTGCATGCACACAGTATGTTGGTGATAAATTAAAACTGATTTATAGTAGTGACGGCCCGATACTGGTAAAACCCAATACCGATGCAGGTTCAGATATATAAGATTGTACCGAACCGATACCTGAAAACCGATATTTTAAATATCTGTAGGAAATCTTGTTTTCTGTTTGAAAAGATAATCAGTTTGAGTCCAAAAGTAATAAGAATTTTTACTGTTAATCATTTAGACTATAATAACAGAAACGCTGCTTTAAAAAACTAATAAAATATAAAACTAGACACTAGAATGGTAGTATAATAAAATACAAGCTTGAAAATGTGTTGATAATATCAACTTGATATGTGTGTGGTCAGTCATTACACTTTGAAAATGCCACAGTCAGCGTCCATAGCTTCTACTTCAAAAGATACACAATAATTTGTGTTAAAAAGAAGTTAAATAGGAATTTTTATGTAGTGGTTTAAATTTTAGAAATAAGACTTAGGTTCTGATGTAAAAATGTTAGTAACTGAACACGTGGTGAGAGGCGGTTCCTTTTTTTTGTGCAAATTCTGTTAAGGTGGTGCTAAGTAACCTCTCTGAAGCTACAGGAGGAACGGCCAGTTTATTTTGAGCAAGCAGTTTTAGATTTCGAAAATATACAATTTCTTTCCAAAAGAGCAAAGGGTCATCCAACAGTGGAATAGTAGGCTCTGTTAAGTACTGAGTCAATTTAATAGGTGCATCAGTAGTGGTTTGAGATGCATGTGACATCGTAATCATTTCTGCACAAATCTGCTGCAATGCTGACACTTCAGTTTGAGGCTGAGGAGTAAGTAGTTGTTGTAGAAGTAGTTGTAGTAGTAGTTGTAGTAGTAGTAGTTGTAGTAGTAGTAGTTGTAGTAGTAGTTGTAGTAGTAGTAGTTGTAGTAGTAGTTGTAGTAGTTGTTGTAGTGGTAGTTGTAGTAGTAGTTGTAGTAGTAGTAGTTGTTGTAGTGGTAGTTGTAGTAGTAGTAGTTGTTGTAGAAGTAGTTGTAGTAGTAGTTGTAGTAGTAGTAGTTGTAGTGGTAGTAGTAGTAGTTGTTGTAGTGGTAGTTGTAGTAGTAGTAGTTGTTGTAGAAGTAGTTGTAGTAGTAGTTGTAGTAGTAGTAGTTGTTGTAGAAGTAGTTGTAGTAGTAGTTGTAGTAGTAGTTGTAGTAGTAGTAGTTGTAGTGGTAGTTGTAGTGGTAGTTGTAGTGGTAGTTGTAGTAGTAGTTGTAGTAGTAGTTGTTGTTGAAGTTGTAGTAGTTGAAGTTGTAGTAGTTGTTGTAGTTGTAGTAGTAGTACCACCACCACCACCACCACCACCACCACCACCACCACCACCACCACCACCACCACCACTACTACTACTACTACTACTACTACTAAATGTTCACAAACGTAACCAAAACAACTTTTTCCTACACCGGCATTTGTAAATAAAGACCTCCGAAGGATTGACAACCTCAGAGAAACATAAAACGTAGTTCACGAAGAGGAACAGCAGCAGCACTGGAGTAGCAGTCTCAGTGAAGACTTGCCCACGCTATCTACAAGTGTATATTCTGGGACTTTTTTTTTTGCATTTAGGAGTGGCATTTCGATCGTCACTTTGTTGTTTAACGATAAATAAATAATTTTACATGACTGTGTTTATGTTTTACGGCATCGCTGTGTGTATTTTAAGTGAGAATTATTATTACCACGTTTCCATGTCGGATTCAAATCATTCTGAAACCTCTTTCGGGATTGAGAATGGTCATGTAAGCGGGATCCAAATCGATTTGAGGGCCGTATCTATAAACTGCTTTCGAATGACAACCAAACCAGCTAAAATTGGGATAGAATCGGATTGAGTTCGATTTGAAATGACATGTAAACACAGATTGTACTGAAAGTGTATTGGGATGAAATTCACACACTCTGTTAGCATCTGTTTACAAATAATAGTCCTAATAATGTCGCATGTACCGGTTAATAGAAATATTTGGACAACGGAAGAGGTGTTCACGCTTATTGAAATATTCAAGGAAAAAGAAATTCGTCGTTCGTTGATGGTAAACAGACGAAAAATGCTGTTTCTCTTACATGCTCCATTCGTTCTTGCTTCTATTTTTGCATTAAATTAGCAAACATTAATTGTCAAATTACTACGACTATCAGTAATTTTTTCTTGTACATTGTTGCGTGTAGATTATTTGTCTGATATTTTCTCCAAAATAAACAGAAAACAATACGTGTTTACTGTTTATTTATGACATGACTACCAACTCACTTGCTGCAGCGAAACATTTACCACCACACATTTCAACTAGCAGATCCAAATCGATTTCAGTTCGAATTGACATTTTGCATGTAAACGGGTATCGACTCAATACTGATTCAATCCTCGATTCTATTTCAATCCCACATGGAAACGTAGTTGTTGCATTACCACACGACGGACTGTATCAAGGTCGGATGCAACATCCACGACGAACAAATCTACGATTAAAGGCGAGCCACGCTACTGGCACAACCACTTACTGCCATCTTGGTTGCGCGACTGGCTGGTAGGCAGGAGCACCAGCACCACCAGCCACAGGCTCAAAACAGGGCTGCCAACTTCACAGCAGCACAGGCGGGAGATTCAAAATCCCATGTTCGAAGTTTGTGTTTCTTTCACACATATTCAAGTTTGTTTATACACGAAAACACTTTAACTATGCACACAATTTACACACTCAAACATCCCGGCCGCCTTGGAACTACGGTTTCAAAACGTTACAAGGCAGGGGACAGAGCTTCACTGCAGGCCGTTTACTCAGTCCTGTCGTAGTGCGGACTGTCGCCACTCTGGAAACTCCATCACTGCCTGGATGAAGCGCCACCGCACGTGCCAGTTGCCATTGCAGTGGAGGGAGCCTGTCATCCTTCACCAGAACCAACTGATCGGACTGAAGGGGGACTCCAGCTTGATGCCACTTTGTGCACTGTTGCAGGGTATGAAGATAGTCAGTGCTCTATCGTCGCCACAGATCTTGGTGTATCTTCTGCACTAGTCGCCAGCGCTTGACTTGATTCAAGGACAACTCTCCTAAATCCTGCTCAGGCACTGCAACTAAGGGCTCCAGCGTAAGGAAATGACCCGGGGTAAGAGAGCTCAAATCGTTTGGGTCTGAGCTCAGGGGACACAGAGGCCTTGAGTTTAGAACTGCTTCCACCTGGACAAGGACGGTGTAGAACTCCTCAAAGGTCAACAGTTGTTCTCCAATAACTTTCCTTAGGTGAGTTTTTACAGATTTTACCCCAGCTTCCCAGAGGCCACCCAAAATGTGGTGTAGCAGGGGGAATGAAATGCCACGTTATTCCAAGGGACGACCAAGAGTCTGATACGGTGGTCTGATGGGCCGGTGAATACAGAAATTGTTGGAGCTCTTTCAAGTGGTTACTGGCACCCACAAAATTGGTGTCGCAGTCACTGTAGATGTCTGAAGAGCATCCTCGACGACCAACAAAACGTTTGAAGGCACCCATGAAAGTCTCTGTCGACAAGTCTGACGCTAACTCCAAATGCACAGCCTTAGTGGTGCAGCACACAAACAAACACAGGTACGCCTTTAGCAGAGGGGCCTTACGCAAATGACTGGCCTTGATGGTGAATGGGCCTGCATAATCCACTCCAGCCCTGCTAAAG